>CM044902.1:22190673-22274777 GCA_024500145.1 Gentiana dahurica var. dahurica
AAAAACCATCAAATATTATTAAAGTAAATCTACCAACGAGGCAGAGAATACATCAAACGGGGGATGTGTACCCCAAGAAATAGACCCCACAGCCGCAACACCATGCCTATCAAGTAGGTGCGCCAGGATATTACCAGTACGTTTAACAAAAGTAAAGAGACAAGAAGCAAAAGAAAAGGAAGCCAAAAGACAGTCACTAGCAAGGCAGCCCAGAACCAAAAAATCTTCCGACGGACATGTTAGGAGCTGACTACAAGATAAACAGTCGCACTCAAAGATCATAGAAGACAGTTGTAGCTGGGTTGCTTCCGCCAGATCATGGGATAGCGCACGCATCTCCAATAATTCCGGTGCTTCACCCGGGTCAATGTGAAATGAAAAGCCCGCCATAATAGACCCCTCAGAATCTCTAAAGATCAGCCCAATACCCGAACCAGAATCTGTCACCGAGCCATCCGTGTTATATTTCCATGTCCCCGATGGCGGAGGGGTCCAAGTAACCGGGTGTGGGATCCCCTCCGGAACCTAGTCGTGTCTCCAATCACCTGCCTATACTCCAAAGCTGCTGCCAACGAGCTTGAGATAACACGGGAAACATAGATGGGCGTACCCTCAAAAACCGCACTACAGCGCACCTTCCAGAGATTCCAAAGTGTCATGCAAAACTCAGACATAACCTCTATAGACAGATGCTCCACCAAGCCCCCAAAAAACTCACGGAACCCAGACGACTGCCGTACAACCTGGCCCACAAAGGGGAGGTTGTCCAAACCGCCCTAGCATAGTCGCAGTCAAACATGACATGGTGCATAGATTCCTGCTCACGACCACATGCCAAGCAGAGCCCATCTCCGATCAGCATCTTGAGCAAGTTTGCCCCGATCCGCAAGCAGTCCTGCAAACACCTCCAAAGAAAATGCTGGACTCGAGGCGGCACAACCACTCGCCATACATCCCTCCACAATCTATCCGGACCAACAGAAGATGACCTATTAACCCTATAATACAACCCCCTTACGCAAGCTTAGGGCTAAGAAGTACCCCGACTTGACCGTATAGCGCCCTTTCCGATCATAATGCCATATCCGTGTATCCGGGTGGGAAGGGCCTGCTAATGGAGTCTGAAGAATCGCATCCACCTCCCATGGGTTGAAAGCTTGTTGGAGCAAGGACATATTCCATTTCCGACCATCAACTTCCAAGAGATCATGCACCTGTATATTCGTCGGCAGTAAGTGAGAAGTATGTGCAATACGGAAGGAGGGAGGTCGAGTGATCCACACATCATGAAAGACAAAAACCGAACGACCATCCCCAATACGCCATCGCAGACCCGTAGTTAACATATCACGTCCCTCTAATACACTTCTCCGGTGAAACGAGGGACGCCACCCCAAACCTGCAGCACTGACAGTCGTACACGGGTGGTACTTTACGGTCAGAACTCGACTGACAAGGGCTGTAGGGTGCTACAATAGTCGTCAAGCCTGCTTTGCCAACAATGCAAAGTTGAAGGCCTCAAGGTCACGAAACCCAAGACCACCCTGATTCTTTGGCAGACAACAAACTTCCCAACTCCGCTAGTGCACCTTCTGTTTGTCCTCGGTATCCCCCCTGAAGAAACCCCGGATACACCTCTTGAGCTCGTGGACTAACGTAGCCCGGATTTTAAAGCACTGCATAATGAATGTGGGGATCGCCTGCAAAACGGACTTAATCATAACCTCCTTACTTGCAGGCGATAACAGTTTATCTTTCCAACCAGACAATTTCTTCCAGATCTTTTCCTGAAGGAAATCAAACACCTGCCGTTTATTCCGGCCCGTAACAAAAGGCATGCCAAGATACTTGCCGGTTCCATCCCCAAGAGGAATCTGCAATAAATATGAAATATAGTCACGACCCCCTGTGGCACTCCTCTACTAAAATAGAGGCTAGACTTGTGGAAATTGATAGCCTGCTCCGATAAAGTCCATGGTGCGCAAAAAGGTCAACCAAGATTTCCAGGGCCCCATCCTGAATCTCAAAAAACAACATACTATCATCAGCAAACAGCAAATGCGACACCTACACCTCAGCTTGCCCCCCAAAAGAAATGCCTTGAAGCGATCCCACCCGGACTGCCCTATCCAACAATGCCGTTAGTCCTTCCGCACAGATAATAAGTAAGAAGGGGGGAGAGGGGATAACCTTGGCGAATCCGCCGAGATGGGACAATCCGCCGGCCTGGCCGCCCATTTACGAGAGCCTGATAAGTGACCGACGTAACACATCGGCGAATCAAATCAATGAAAATCTCAGGAAAGCTAATCTTTCATATAACTCTCCATAGGTAAGCCCACTCCACCCTATGAAAGAATTTGGCTATCAAGCTTCACCGCCACATGAAGTGTTTAGACATGAGTAAATCTATTTTTAGTAATATCATTTTATTCATTTACAACAAACAATTCACTCTTTTTGTTTTTATTTTCGTATACATACACCATTTTATTTGACAAGATACTCAATGCAAGAATATTAAAAAAAAAAAAAAAAATCCAATATGTACAAATAAAAACGAATAACATCCAAACAGACAATGATTTGGAAAAGAAGTCAACATGCCGACTGTGGAATGTGAACTGAGGATCTCTTCATTCAATGATCTCAAATCTGACCACATAAATTATGTGTGGCGGTGGTTGTTTACTTTTGGTATCATTGTATCATCCGACGGTAGTCCAGTTTTCTTTTATAAAACCTTTCGTTTTTTATGAAAAAAATGAAATTCTATCCTGTTGATATTTATCAATCATATGGAGAATGATAAAACGAAAGAAAAACGTAATAATAAATGTGTTAAACGTTTCAGCATTTGACAACTTGATCATCAATCTAACCAACTCAAACCAAGTATCCAAGCTAGCTCAGGTCAGCAACAGTTTGCAGATTAGTTAAGAAATAAGTATTATTACATTATTGTGTAGGGGTAGTTTTGGTATTGTCTCCTAGTAGTGTGGGACTTATTTGTACGTACTGACATTGCCCTAGATTTGTTCAATGAAAATAGAATCTATTTTCATTCAGTTTGTTATCTTGGTATCGAGTCCGGTTTGCCGGCGTAGTCATCACCGCCAATGACCACCGCAGCTTCTGAGTCGTCTTCAGCTGCAGCTGCCACAGCAGTAACCGCAGCAGCTCTATCCTCACCAACAAACGTTCAAACCACAGCTGATGCTACTTTTGGAACACTTGGACCTGGATTCACAGCTGGTTTCCCGTCGAGCCTCTTCGAAGCAACACCTGCTGGTATTCCGATGTCATCCATGTTTGGAACTACAACTTTTGCACCATTGAGCTACATACAATCTGGAGTTCTTCCCGGAGCTGGTCTTCCTCCCATATCAGGTTTGAATTTTGGTAGATTGGATACTAATACGTCCATGTTTAACACTGGTTTTCCTAATTTACCACCAGCACCAAATCCCAGTCCTCTTAGCCCATTGGGTGTTCCAACCATGTCCAATTTCCATTTACTGAAAATCACAATGGGGTTTGTAGTGTTACGTTAAATCGATCCAACTATTTATTGTGGAAATCAACTGTTCTGCCTATTATTGGAGGACACAGACTTGAGAATCATGTTCTTGGTGAAGATTTGCAACCTACACTTGGACCTGCATCACTGTCTGTGTCTCCCTCAACATTTCAACGCCCTTAGACAGCTGAAGAATGGAGTATCACAAAT
Organism: Gentiana dahurica var. dahurica; assembly: GCA_024500145.1. NCBI lineage: Eukaryota > Viridiplantae > Streptophyta > Magnoliopsida > Gentianales > Gentianaceae > Gentiana > Gentiana dahurica. The sequence continues at coordinate 22,194,404 of CM044902.1, forward strand.
CAATTGTTAATTGGCTGATTAATGAGTTCCATGACCACTGAGGCCTTATAAGAAGTAGTTGGATGTAATCTGCTAGAGAGATCAGGGTTACTCCTGAGACCTTGTTTAACAGTTAGTCAGAGGCTATAATGTTAGAATATATGAGTGCATTGACTAGGGCAACTAAAGGATCCAACTCTATGGTAGATTACTTGGCACAATAAAGTCCCATGCAAGTAATTTGGCTGTGGTAGGGTACCACATATCTAAATCTGAGTTGATCCTTGCTACCCTTGGTGGATTAGACAAAGAATATTAAGCAGCAATTGTGAATTTAACAGCTAGAGTGGGGTCAATGAACTGGCAGGAAATTCAATCTCAATTACATGTTCATGAGAGGCTTCTAGCCAGATTCAATAGTAGTAGGCAGTGATATTCATGGAGGACCTATGGCAGATTTTGCTAGCAGTAATAACCCTAGGCCCAACTATGGCCCCAGAACTGGAAATCCCTCTAACAACAACAATAGAGGAAGAGGTGACAGAAACAACAGAGGTAGAGGAGGAGGAAGAAATTCTAACAGTAACAACTCATCTAACAGACCTGTGTGCCAGTTGTGTGGCAAGAGTGGCCATATAGTTACTGCATGGTGGAACAGATTTGAGCAAGATTTTGTTCCTCCAAGCTGAAATAACTCTTACAAACAAGCTATGGTTGCTACTCCACAAAACACTGTTGATTCGGCATGGTATTTAGAGAGTGAGGCAACTAACCACATCACTTCTGATATCAACAACTTGCATCTTACTGGTGACTACACTGGCTCAGATAACTTAACAGTTGGAAATGGTGAGCAACTCCCTATCAAACATGTTGGTTCTTGTTTTCTTCCCACACACATCAACCATTCTCTTCAACTTAAAAACTCTTTGCATGTCCCTATTATGACAAAAAAAAAATTAATTAGTGTGTCTCAACTAACTAATGATGTCATGTTATCGTAGAGTTTGACAATCATTGTTGTTATGTTAAGGACATGGAAACAAAGACCCAACTGCAAATATGAGTTCTTAGACATGGCCTCTATCAGATTCCTGTCATTCAAAGATCTACCCAACATATCTCCCTTCAATCCAAGAAGCAGTCAGAGTTAAACAATTCTTCGTGTAATGCTTTTGTGTGTTCCACTAGTTTATGCAAAAATCTTAATATTTGGCACAAAAGACTTGGTCATCCTTCTAAATCTGTGTTAAAGACTATATTAATTTCTTGTAATGTCAATCTTGTTGATGATTTGGCTTTCTGTGAGGCATGACAGTTTGGGAAAGTGCATGATTTACCTTATGGAAGTCTATATTTCATGTCAGTTTTGTGTTAGATATGATTTACACTGACCTATGGGGTCCTGCACCTATTTCTTCCACACTTGGTTATCAGTATTATATTCACTTTGTTGATGATCACTCCAGAAACACTTTGATATACCCACTGAAACATAAATCTGAAGTCTTGTCTATTTTTATCACCTTCAAAAAACTTGTTGAATACCAGTTCCAGACCACCATTAAATGCATTTAGTCAGACTGAATGGGGATTATAGAGTCTTTGAACATTATCGAAAAGAAAATGGTATTTCCTTTATACATCTCTGCTATCATGCTCATGGACAACATGGAAGGGCAGAGATGAAACATAGACACGTTGTAGAAATGGGGTTTACTCTCCTTCCCAGTCATCAATGCCTCTTAGATTTCGGTGGCATAACTTTGATTAGGCTATTCACATCATAAATGATCTACCCGCACATGTCCTAAACAATAAGTCACCTTCCCAAATCCTTCAAAAGGCCAAACCTGATTACTCTAGTTACAAGGTCTCTGCCTGTGCTTGTTATCCTAATATTAGACCCTGCAATAGTCATAAATTCAACTATCATTCTATCAAGTGTGTGAATTGAGGGTTGTGCACTCAACACAAAGGTTACAAGTGTCTAGATCAGTCTGGAAGAATTTATATCAGTAGAGATGTTGTTTTTAATGAACATGAATACCATTTCAAAACTGGGTTCACTTAATGTCTTAATAGGGCTGTCCTTGTTGATCCTAATCTGATGAACTCTGATCAGCTACCCCTGATTGTGCCTACACCTAATTCTGAACATCAAGAGAACCATGATGCCACCTTAAATGAGACTACTACCAAAGACACATGTCCTGATCTCTCTGACACAGATTTGAGTCATAATGATCCTGTCACAGCCCTTGCCCTAGTCCTGCTCCCACTACTCTGAATGCCTCTCTTATATAGTCCTTACATTCTCCTATCCAGTTCTCTCATACACCCTATCAATATCCCAATTATGAACCTGAAAGATCTTTCACTCCTGTCTCATCCGAAAGTGTAGATCAGCAAATGATCCCACCTAAACTAGTAGTACATCATATACATAAAAGTTTCAAGAGTGGGATCTTTAAACCTAAGGCCTACTAATCCTCCATAAAAAAAGACCAATACTCATGCTCATCTATCTGAACCTGGTAAAGTATCTGATGCCTTGAGTAATCCTCAGTGGAAGCAGGCCATCATAGAAGAATTTAAGGCTCTAAAACAAAATCACACATGCAATTTGGTGCCTCCAAAACCAGGACAAAATTTAGTGGGGAATAGATGGATTGTTGGTCCCAGAGAAGGGTAACACTATAGTCAGAGGGGGGGTGAATGACTATAGTGGGGTTTCAAAAACTTTTCTTGTATTTAAAAGCTTTTGGGCAGCGGATAAGTCCCTTCTTACTATGTTGTTTCAAAGTAGTTTGGACAATGACAGATACAGATTATGATGTGGCAATTCAAATGAATGCAGTAAAGGAAATTGCAGAAAGTAAATTGACACAAGGCTTATAGTGGTTTAGGGTGGTGTAATCCCTTAGTCCACTCTTCTCCTGTGATGATTGGAGGAATTCACTATTGTTTTTACATATACAATTGTATGATTTTCCTTGGCATCCCAAGCTTCACAATCTACAAGACTATCACTCCTTGACTGCAACAGCTTCAGTGATTCAATCTCTTTCACTGCTCCTTGAGATCAAATCCTTCAGCAGCTATCACAAGCACAACTCCTTCTCAGATGACTTCTGATTCAGTTGCTTCAGTTTATTGTGAATGAGATTCACAAACTTGATTGATCAATCTTAGTGATAAATATGAAATTGTAGTTCTGATGTCTAAGTTGATCTCTAGATAAATCCTTGTAAGTTCAGAGAGAATGATTTTCAAATTGACAGAGTTTTCTGCTTCCTTTTTGCTTTTCTTAATCGTTGTTTTATCTGTCTGTCAATGCCTTCTATTTATATCCTTGAGTATCCTTGATTTGAAATTCCGTCCATTGGCTATATTTATGAGGGGAATAATTCTTGATTTTATTCTTGATTCCCCCTTAATTTTATCCTCCTTGATTTCAGTGATCGGATTTTTCCTTCAAATGTATAGCAGAAAATCCGTCCTTGATTGATCCTCTATTGATTGTGCATTAAATGCATGATCCTCCGAATCTTCATCATTTTTCAATTCCGTTCTGATAAGGATTACTTCGCCGTTCTTTGACCGGTCGAGTGATCCATCTGACTTTGCCGTTTAGATCTTCCTTCACCGTTTTTGCCTTCACTTTGCCGAAATTCAGTTTACTCTACCGATTCACTATTTCCTTCATTACTTCAGTTTTAAGGAGAATCTTTGTACTTCACTAATCATTGACTTGGGTGAGATCAGTGTACACCATATTTGAACATTGAATTTCATTATTTGAAATATACTTAGACGTATCCAGGGTCATCACAGACTTCCTTGGTTATAAGTCATACCATTAAGTCTTCACTACTTCTCTACTGGTGCTTGGCTGGCCTCACTTCGCCGAATGTCTGCTTTACTTTTCCGTCCTACCAACTAGTACAATACTTGTCTGACTTAACTTATACAATATGTCAGACTCTAAGTAAAGACTTATACAGAGAATTTCTAACTTATTTCAGGCTTGCTATAACAGCTAGTATGGCCATCATCAAAACATAATAAAATGTTCCTAACAATTTCCCCCTTTTTGATGATGCCAAAACCCTCATAAGCCTGAACATAAGTAAGCCAATTTTTCATAATAATTAACAGAAAAGAAATCAATAATTTTATTCATCCATCATTGGGCAATAAGTTCAAAATTTTATTCAAGTATTACAAACTACATTTTGCTAAATTCAGCCTTGTACCTTTTGAACTTTGTAGTCTGAACCTCTTCAATGTCTTTCCAATCAATTTCTGGAAATTTCCACTTCCAGTATGCCATAGCAGTGTATTCTGATACTCCCTTGAATACTTTCTTGGCAAAGAGTCTGTTGAAATCTGGAATGGTCTCATTTGCCCTCGGTTCTCCAAAGTACTTCTCTAGTCTCTCCCTAGCTTCAGCAATATGTGAGTCAGCAAACTTAAGACTTTTGTAGAGACTCCACTGTTCCTGTTTGTCCATTCTACCCATAGGGTTGAAATATTTTGCCATATGGTTGAAATCTTCTTGTTGTTCAGTTGGCAAGTCTTTTGGTCCTTTTGCTGAAAGTGGTATGGCTGAACTTGGTTTGCTGTTGTATTGTTTTAGAAGTGCAAACTCTCTCTTGACATCATTGTAGAGTTTGGCCATATCAGTTCTCATCCTTTCATCCTGATAGCTTAGCCAATCAGCCCATGCTTCATCTTGTGAGAGATGAGGATAGAGTCCTTCCTGTACTCTAAAAAATTCTCTTACATGGTCCAGTACATCTGCTTCATATTCTGCTTTGCTTTTGTGACCAGTGTACGCTCTGTGTCCACCAATGTATCTGGAGCTGCTGCTGCCTCTGCTGGTATTTCCTCTGGTACTTAGTCTGTGTTGACTTGCTGATCCTCTTTGCTGGCTGGATCCAGGTCTTTGCTGATTGCCGGATCTGTCTCTGTCATCATCTCTTCTTTTCATAGGATGAGGAAATCCAGTGCAGGGTTCATTTAGGGCTCTTTCTCTTTCTTCTCTAGCCATCATTTCCTTGATCTGCTCCTGTGGATACCACAGTCATGATCATGGTTGGTCCATCATTGATTACGTCCAGCATCTCCTCATGAACTGCTGCAAGATGAGACAACATTCTTATTTTATATTCATCAAAATTATTAACATTGAAAACAAGTACTTTTGACATAAAGTTTGAGGAATCCATAAGCACAAGTAATAGGTTTATATGTGAATGAATAGAAAACTCAGATTTGAAAACTACTTTGAAAATATGAGATCTCCTTGTTACTAGAAATTAGATCTGAACAGGTTCTGATACTTGGAACACTGCTCCGATACCAAGTGTTGGTCCCAGAGAAGGGTAAAACTATAGTCGAGGGGGGGTGAATGACTATAGTGGAGTTTCAAAAACTTTTCTTGTATTTAAAAGCTTTTGGGTAGCGGATAAGTCCCTTCTTACTATGTTGTTTCAAAGTAGTTTGGACAATCACAGATATAGATTATGATGTGGCAATTTAAATGAATGCAGTAAAGTAAATTGCAGAAAGTAAATTGACACAAGGCCTATAGTGGTTCAGGGTGGTGTAATCCCTTAGTCCACTCTTCTCCTGTGATGATTGGAGGAATTCACTATTGTTTTTACAGATACAATAGTATGATTTTCCTTGGCTTCCCAAGCTTCACAATCTACAAGACTATCACTCCTTGACTATAACAGCTTCAGTGATTCAGTCTCTTTCACTGCTCCTTGAGATCAAATCCTTCAGCAGCTATCATAAGCACAACTTCTTCTGAGATGACTTCTGATTCAGTTACTTCAGTTTATTGTGATTGAGATTCACAAACTTGATTGATCAATCTCAGTGATAAATATGAAATTGTAGTTTGATGTCTGAGTTGATCTCTAGATAAATCCTTGTATGTTCAGAGAGAAGGCTTTTCAAATTGACAGAGTTTTCTGCTTCCTTTTTGCTTTTCTTAATCGTTGTTTTATCTGTCTGTCAATGCCTTCTATTTATAGCCTTGAGTATCCTTGATTTGAAATTCCGTCCGTTGGCTATATTTATGAGGGGAATAATCCTTGATTTTATTCTTGATTCCCCCTTAATTTAACCTCCTTGATTTCAGTGATCGGATTTTTCCTTCAAATGTATTGCAGAAAATCCGTCCTTGATTGATCCTCTATTGATTGTGCATTAAATGCATGATCCTCTGAATCTTCATCATTTTTCAATTCCGTTCTGATAAGGATTACTTCGCCGTTCTTTTACTGGTCGAGTGATCCATCTGACTTTTCCGTTTAGATCTTCCTTCACCGTTATTGCCTTCACTTTGCCGAAAGTCAGTTTACTCTGCCGATTCACTGTTTCCTTCATTACTTCAGTTTTAAGGAGAATCTTTGTACTTCACTGATCATTGACTTGGGTGAGATCAGTGTACACCATATTTGAACATTGAATTTCATCACTTGAAATATACTTAGACTTATCCAAGGTCATCACAGACTTCCTTGGTTATAAGTCATACCATTAAGTCTTCACTACTTCTCTGCTGGTGCTTGGCTGGCCTCACTTCGCCGAATGTCTGCTTTACTTTGCCGTCCTACCAACTAGTACAATACTTGTCTGACTTAACTTATACAATATGTCAGACTCTAAGTAAAGACTTATACAGAGAATTTCTAACTTATTTCAGGCTTGCTATAACAGCTAGTATGGCCATCATCAAAACATAATAAAATGTTCCTAACATGGATATTCAAGCTTAAACTAAAGCCATATGGATCAATCTTGAAGCATAAAGCCAGGTTGGTTTCTAAGGGGTACCTACAGACTTATGGTGTGGATTTTACTGAGACATTCAGTCCTGTTGCTAAGGCCTCCACAATCAGGATTGTGTTGATTGTTGCTTTGATGTTCAAGTGGTCCATTAGGCAAGTTGACATCATCAATGCCTTCCTTAATTGTCCAATCAGTGAAGCCATCTTTATGTCACAACCAGAGGGATTTGAAGATGCTGCTAAACCTCACTTTGTTTCCAGGCTCAATAAAGCCTTATATGGGCTTAAACAAGCCCCAAAATCTTGGTTTAGTGATATCAGGTCTCAAATGCTTGATTGTGGATTCACTCAATCCAGAGCTGATAATTCCCTATTTATTATATAGACTGACACACATTTGATGTATCATCTCATCTATGTTGATGGTATTTTAGTGACAGGGAGCTCTGATGCATTAATACAAAAGTTTACACGGATGCTGAATTGCAGGTTTGCCCTAAAAGATTTATTCCATGTATCATATTTCTTGGGAATGATGGCTTTCGGAAATTCTGAAGGATTAAAACTCTCACAAGAACACTATGTAGGGAAGCTTCTCAAAAGGTTAAATATGGAGAACATTAAATCATGCATTGTGGGCAATCACTAGAGTCCTAACCAAGGTGAGCCTATGCATAATCCTCTTATATATAGAAGTGCTATTGGAGGTATGCAATTTCTCACTTCTACTAGACCTGACCTGGCATATTCTGTGAATTACCTAAGTCAAGTATGCAAGCACCAACTCTGGAGCATTGGATAGCTTTGATGAAACAACTTAGATATGTTAAAGGAACAATACACTACAGTCTGTTTATTCCATCAACTGGTTTTGTGTGTTTGCATGGGTTTTCTGATGCTAATTGGGCTTGCTTTCCTTCAGATAGGAAATCTATCACAGGTTACTGTGTCTTTCTTGGATCCTCCCTAATTTCCTCGTGTTAAAAAAAAAGATGTGGTGTCCAGGTCAAGCACCGAGTCTGCTTTGGCCAACCTATCAGCAGAAATAGCATGGATTGTTCAACTTCTGAATGATATGATGGCCAAGATGTTCATAAATATGTTTCTTTGTGTGATATTTTGGGAGCTGCATCTCTGGCACAAAATCCTGTCTACCATGCCAGAACAAAGCATATAGAAGTGGATGTTCACTTCATTAGAGACAAGATCATAAACTAGGAATTGTCTGTCAGTTACATTCCCTCAGAGGTGCAGATAGCAGATGTTTTCACCAAGGCCCTACCTATATATCAGTTCAGTAACTTCAGGAGCAAACTAAATGTAATTTCCAGGACATTTAGCTTGAGAGGGGGGTTAAGAAATAAGTATTATTATTATATTATTGTGTAGGGGTAGATTTGGTATTGTCTCCTAGTACCAACAGAAAAGGTAGTGTGGGACTTATTTGTATGTATTGATATTGCTCTAGATTTATTCAATGAAAACATAATCTATTTTCATTCAGTTTGTTATCTAGATTGATGCAAAGGACCAAGCCAACAGCTTTAAGGTTGAAGCATCATTGAAACATCCTAAATTGAAGACCAGAAGTCTCTTAGAATGCTTGTTCATCATGGTCTAAGCCATTGCTAAAAGTGTTTGTTAGAATGTATATCATGTTAATTATCTGCCTCCCGAGCAACTTATGCTTTTGGGAGAGATGGTAGTTCAACATGGTATCAAAGCTAGAGGTCATGGGATCGAACTCTGGTGTGAACATTATTTTCCCCATTTATATTGTGCAAGTGTGGGGAGAGATTGCCCACACTTGAGGGGAGTATTGAAATGTTTTAAAGTGTAGGGAGAGATAGCCTACAATTGAGGGGAGTATTGAAATGTTTAAAAATTGTGCAAGTGTTGGAGAGATTGCCAACATTTGAAGGGGGGTGTTAAAGTGTATAACAAGTTAATTATATGCCTAGTCATTAGCTTAAACTTTTGGGAAAGATGGTAGTTCAATAGTGTTCATATTATCTTAGGTTGCTCTTGTTATAAATGTCTTTGAGGCACACGTCGAACATCTTGTAAGGAAAAGTAGTTAAGGAAAGTTTAAGTAGTTTTCTTGTTAATTATGTAGTTCTAACTAATTTAACAACTTAGTAGTATATAATCTATTATAACAAGATAGGGAATCCAGATAGTAATAAGATAGTGAACAGAAGAAATCTAAAATAAACAATCAACAAGATGAACGGAAACAAGAATAACACAAGTTTTAATGCGGTTTTGTCGTTGTGCCGACTACTCCACGGACACAAAAGAGATATTTATTATGCACTGAAATTCTTGAGGTTTACACACTTTTACATTGCTTACAAGATAAGTATTTATAGGCAGAGATCCCTAAACCCTAACCGCCATGGATCTTTGTTGTAACTGCCATAAATGCCTCAGATGTGGGTCCCACTCTACTGACCCAATTCAGCTAACCAATGCCCAGATGCTCAGCTCAGCAGTATTCATAAACTCAATAGACTCAGCAGACTGTTGAACAGAAGGACCTCAGCTAACTTCCACAGATTGAATACTCTAGTCAGCTGACCATCACCTCAACTGACAACCAAATATCTTTGGTAGATTATATAGAGATCAATTCACACTTGACAACATAATCTAAATTGTAAATTAGTATATTAACTCAGAAGAGAGAAAATTATTTTATTGATGATTCAGTTTTACAATAAGGAGATGTTTTTTTAACATTTAATTGACTCACAAGAAAGGTGAAACAAACTATACTAATGGAACCGAATCATGTTCGGTACAATGCAAAAGTAACTTGCGCTAACACACTCCCGGCAATCCCATGGGTACGGAGTGCACATGGAGACCAGACATCAAATAATCATCTCTAACTTAGTTTCCAAATCTTTCTATAGACCTTTCCAAAAACGATTGATGAATCTACTATCCCTGTCGAATACAACAGATACAGGCACACCATGAAGTTTCACTATATTATCCAAATAGAGGGTAGTCAACTTTGTTAGGTGTGATGCCCGAAAGACAATTTTGTAATTGTTTTATTTAATAAATGAAATGATGTTGTTATTCATATTTATTATTCTCATATTCACCGATGTGACAATAGTATTTACACTACAGAAAACCCTACGGTATATCGTTTATGTAATCACTTAACTCAGTGTATGGGATATACACGGAAGGATTGAGTTAGTGAAGATGTACTTAAAATACAATTAGCCCGTAGTGAAGTTAATCGAGAGTATCGAGTCTCTTCTTTAACGTGCTATTAATGCGCCCAGAACACAATAGGTGTGATAGTCCTATCCGGACTTTCGGTTAAGAGAACCTAATTGGGCATTTATATATGATAGATATATCATATAGGGCTAGAGCGATTTGATTAGAGTTCTCGAGATAATTCAGTAATCGAGAAGTCTTATCGAATCAATGGATGATCATATTTATGGATATATCTTAATCCTGAGGTGATCACAGTCAACTGCTTGAATCAGTATGAAGTTTGACTTGACGGTTAAGGATTACACTGAGTTTGTAGTCTGAATTACCCCATCTTGGCATTGTACTGGATTGATTGAGTAGTCTGTGTTATCACAGATACGGAATCCATTCCTTCTATTTATGGAAGTAGATAGACAGTTCCCTTATTTGTTGATCCTAGAAACTGATCAATCGTACGAGTTCATATTACACTGATTAGCTACCAGTGAGTTGTATGAATTAATTGATCACTAGGGGGTTAATGGTAAATAAGGATAAGAGGTTCTAAAAGGGTTAACGGTAACTTCCCGATTTAGAATGAGCAGTCTATGGAGGATTAATCCATATGTAATGATTATATCAATGTACGCTTATTCTTATTCTCGTGAGGAGATAAATATAATCTCATAATCGGATGAGTGCAGTCACGTGATTATGGTGGCATATTCCTGTGATTAATTTATCGAATATAATTATTCTGTTCATAAGATAATTATTTATTTGATTTATCGGAGCCGTTGATTATTAGTCCATGGTCCCCAACGTGCCTCCTAATATAGCATAGCTATTCTCGGACGTCGAATCTTAATAATATTAATTTAGTTCTTGTTGGACTTTATTAAACGATATGTGAATTAATTGTTTAGTGGACTATTAAATTAGTTGGGCTAAATAATTAAATATGTGGAAAAGACATTTTCAAAAATCTTGGCCCAATTATTGTGTTATGGCAAAATTAATATTGACTAGGTCAATATTAGAATTTTCGCCCCATGCTCTATTTTATGGAACAAGAAATTGTTTTCTTGTGTATTAATAAGACATGTGCATAAAATATTTATTGGATAAATATTTATGGAAAGTAATAAAGATAAATATTATTCTAGACTTATTCTAGAATATTATGGGATTATTTTTATTTAATGGATTTATTTTAATTGCAAAATAAAATCCTTGGAGGCTAAGTTTTACTCTCCTATATAAAAAGAGTTCTCACAAGCCTTAACACACACATAATTTCGACTATCAACTCTTAGAGAGGAGATAGATAAATTTCGGCCAAGGGGTTGAGGAAAAATCTTGGAGGTTTTTCCGGGTAGCATATCGGAAGGGTTCGAGTCGAGGGTTTCCTTCCACCGGGAGTTGCTTGGATCACACGTACGGAAGATCGTGGTACTCTTCACATCTTCTTGCAATCTTTCTATTGCGGTTCTTCAACTTGGATTTTGAGATCCAAGAGGTATGATCTACAACCCCCTTGTTATATTGATCTAGTTATTTTATTACGTGTATTTTATAGATCTAGATCCTTAAAATCGCTTCCGTTGCGGATGATATTACTAATAGTGGTATCAGTCGCCAAGGTGATCTATAATTATACGTATAAAATATTAGATCAAGGAGTGGTAAAACATGTAGATTTTTTTGTCCTAATTTTTTTTTTAAAAGTGGCCGCCGCATGCATGATTTTTTTTTATGTTATGAATGTCTTGTTTGAAGAGATGGATTGGGATTGGTACTATTTACTCGTTAGATCTATTGTAGCTCCTTTGTTTAGTAACAATTGAGCATAGGAATTGTATTTTATTTATGTCAATTTTCGAAATTTATATGTAAAAGTAGCATATTTTATTGTAATTTTGAATATCCGGGCTGGAAAAGATGAAGATCTTACTGAAAAATTGAAGATCAAGGCAAAACCCAAGGTATGAACAAGAAGAAACGGATAAAATTTTATTAAAAACTGCTACAGGACTTTCTGCGACGCTGAAAAGCGTCGCTATAAGTCCTGTTTAATAAAAAAAAAAAATTGCGGCTAGGGTTTTTATTTTGTTGCGGCTGCATCAAATTTTTTTGACCTAATTTTTTTTGTTTATTAAACTGGCGCATGACAGAGAAAGAAAAAAAAAAATTGGAATTTTTTTTTGGTAAGTAGCCGCATATAATAAAATATATTTATGATTAATTATAATAAATTGGATTTATTTAATTAAAAAGACCTTTTCTCCTCTCGGGTGTTCGTGGTTCGTGGTTCGTGATCCGGCGGTTCGAGTTCAAGATTCAAAGATCGAGACTCGAAGACGACAAGATTGTAATTTATTTTTTTTCTTCCTTGGATAGATTAGATACGGGGGTACCAACAATCCATATCGGTGTTTAAATTTTCCGCAATTTATTTTTTATGTGTTTGATCATAAAATAGATATAAAATCGGAATTGCCATGACATGCATCATATCATAAATCCACTCCATGCATACATGTAGAATTTTAATTATGGTAATTAAAATAGGCATGTATACAAACTCGCGTAATTAGTTGAAATTTAATTAATACGTGGTAATTAATTAATTTAGTAACTAATTAAAGATCCGAGGATGGGTTATGAAATCGTTAAGCCTTTCGGTGTGTGTTCTCGGTGAACCGCCTTAAAGCCCAAACGAGATCACGTTTTCAATTCGTAGTGTCTACGAGATTGAATGATGGTAAAAGAACAATAAATCTTGGATAAAAATGGTTCGATTATAGGTTGGGTGGTCAACTGAGCTAGGCTCGACCGACTTACCCTCCTAGTGTGATGTATGCACGGGGGTCCGGCAAGACTAAGCTACACCGGAGAACGGAGGGGTGATTCCTTCTTATCTCAATGGGGCTGTCTTGACCCGATTTCGTCCGACTGTCACATATGTTCCAACGAATAGGACGTGTAGGCTTGCCTACGTTACCGACACCATTCGGAATCCTTGATTTGATGATCTTTTATGTTAACATCAAAAAGACGTTGTTAGTTAACCCACCACCACTTCCAAATTATTGAGTGGGAGCGGATGAGGCGACAGCCAGCCCCACGGCCTCTACTATAGATACAAGTAAGTGAGAGAAGGGTGATGCCTCGCGGCGCTTTGATTTCGTCCCCCTACGGATGGTGTTCACCCCTATCAACATTCATGGCTTGGTCTTCGTAAGGATAGGATTTCTGGGTACTCGTCGGGTCACTGACCTATCCTACGACGGCACACTCGGGGCGTACCTAAGAGATCCGATATAGTAGGTCACACTCATAAAGGATATTTTTGGTAATATCTAGGCTAAAAAAGGAAGGTAGTCAATGAATAAAGGGATGTTCGATTCTCGTGGGATGTTTGATTCTCACAAGTTATTCATTGATGAGATTGTCTCAATTTAACCGTCATCTCTTTGACCTACCCTACGGCGGCACTGAGATGCGAGGTTAAAACCTTGGAATGGTTGAGTAGACTTAATTATTAGTTTACAATTCCTAAAATTAATTTATATAGTAGTGTTAAACTTGAATTAATGTATGTCATTTTATTTTCAGCAAAAATGTCTGCTCAAATTTCTGCTTTACTGTCTGAAACATTAACGGGAAACAACTTTAAGAAATGGAAGAGTAACTTAAACGTGGTACTCACATATAAGAATGTGCAATATGTACTCACTTCTGAATGCCCTACGGTGGCGATCCAAAAACCTGGTAAAGCTGAGATCGAACAGCGTAATCGCTGGATCGAAGCAGATAACCGGGCTCGTGGGATCATCCTGGCGGCAGTGTCGGAGGTTATTAGGACCCAGATTGAAAAGTTTGAGACCGCAGGAGAAATCATGCGGAAACTTACTTCGATGTTTGGATCACCTAGCAACCAAGCAAGACACAATGCCATAAGGATGGCTGTTAAAACGAAATTGAAGAAAGGTCAAGCAGTGAATGGTCATGTTTTGAATATGATCAGTTACTTCAATGACGCCGGTATTCATGGATCAATGTTCGATGAAGCAACTCAAGTCTCAATGATTTTGGAATCGTTGACTCCTGAGTTCATCCCGTTCAAAACTCAGTATCTGATAGGCAAACATGAGTTGACCATGACACAGATGCTTAATGAACTGACTATCTACGAGGGCCTGCTATCGAAAGATAAGTTCCAAGTAGGGGATAAGAAAGCTGAAGCCAATATGGCCGAAGCCAGGTCATCAAACAAGCCTAAGGCCAAACCAAAGAAGAAGGGTAGTGTTGCACCTGTGCCCAAGCCAATGAAGAAAAAGAAAGCCAAGAAAGTTGACGAGGCCAAGCCCAAAGGCAAATGCTTTTACTGTAAGGAGCTAGGACATTGGAAACGCCATTGTCCGGAATATCTTCGTGATGTGAAAGATGGCAAAGTCAAGGCTATTCCTGGGAAAGATAAGAAAGGTAATTTGGAATTACTATTCTTGGAATCTTTTAATGTAGCTAAAGATGTGTCCACTTGGATACTTGATACTGGAGCTACTAACCATGTATGTTCTTCATTGCAGATTCTTAGTTCGTACGAGGAGCTGGAAGAGGGTTCTCAAGTGATGCGAGTAGGCACTGGGGCGCTCATTTAAGGCTAAAGGAGTGGGAGCTGTGGACTTGCATTTTAAAAATAGAATTTTACATTTAGAGAATGTTTATTTTATCCCGAATTTCAGGAGAAATTCGATTTCTCATTCTGCCTTAGTTGAACAATCATTTTCTGTTTCAAATTTGAATGGTGAATTTGTTATTTCAAAGAATGGCTTTGAATTGTGTTCAACTACGAATGAAAACGGTTTATATTTTGTAAGACCACATAAAGCTCCCCTACTTAATACTAAAATTTTTAAAACTGCTAATCAAAGATCTACTAAAAGTCAGAAAATCTCAAGTAAAAGAAGATAAAACATACTTGTGGCATCTGAGGCTTGGCCATATTTCCTTGGAAAGACTCAACAGAATTGAAAAGGTTAATGCCTTAGGTGAGTCATCTGTTGACACACTGCCTGTCTGCGAGTGTTGCCTGGAGGGAAAAATGACTAAGCGTCCCTTCTCATCAAAGGGTAATAGGGCCACGGGAACTCTAGACTTAGTGCATTCAGACCTTTGTGGTCCGATGAACGTACAAGCTAGTGGCAGATACGACTTTCATTGATGACTACTCGAGATTCGGTTATGTTTATCTGCTGCATAGAAAGTCCGAGGCTTTTGGAAAGTTCGAGGAGTTCCAAGCAGAAGCCGAAAGGCAACTAGGCAAGTCATTGAAATGCCTTCGCTCGGATCGTGGAGGTGAGTATTTAGATACTGAGTTCATTGACTACTTGGTTGAAAAAGGAATTTGTTTCCAACGTTCAGCACCTAGGACACCTCAACAAAACGGAGTTGCTGAGAGGAGAAACAGGACATTGATTAACATGGTTAGATCAATGATGAGCTACGCCTCACTACCTATATCCTTTTGGGGTTATGGTTTAGAAGCAGCGGTCTACATTTTGATTGCAGTACCGTCAAAGTCTGTCGAAAAGACACCCATTGAGATGTGGTCGGGACATCGCTAAAGCATGCGTCACTTCCGCATATGGGGTTGTCCTGCACATGTGTTGATGGACAAGACTACCAAGCTACAATCACATACGAAAGTATGTTTGTTTGTAGGCTATCCAAAAGGTACACGTGGGGGTCTATTTTACGATCCGAAAGATAACAAAGTGCTAGTCTCGACTAACGCTACATTTTTGGAGGAAAGTTATATGAAAGACCACAGACCTCGAAGTATAATTGTACTAGAGGAATTACTCTCCGATGACGTCAGGCCTATTGTGGCTGCTGATGTTCCTGTAAACAACACTAATAATACAACAGTCACTTCCAACATTTCTGTTCCACCTAGACGTACTGCGAGAGTGGTTCGGCCACCGGTTCGGTACGGCATGGATTTAGAGGCAAACGTAGGTTGATGACGGTCAAATTATACCCGTAAAAGTCATCAACGTTGACCTTAAATCGAGATTAATAATATATATTTCATATTAAATCACATGTTTATATTTATTATTTAATGTTAAGTGATTATTAATATGATATTTGGTATTTAGCCGTTTTCATTATTAAAAGCCGATTTATTGTGCGATAAATGCTGATTTTGTAGATCACGACAAATCGAGTGGATTAATGTCTTTCAATCAATGATCTCAAGATAATAGAGGAAGAAAATCGGAACATTAATCAAAAGATAAATCAGAGGAATCAGATCAGCACGGAAGAATGCAGTGGGGAACAAGTCAGACAAAGAGACGCGTTTAACACGTGCAGAAGAAGGCTCGGTCGGCCGAGCCTATCCATTCGGTCGACCGAGAGTGTCGGCTCGGTCACTTGAAGTTTATCCGGCAGAAATCGCGTGTATATCTTCTAGATCCTTCCTAGGTCGGCTAAAACCTCTATATAAGCAGCGGCTACGAAATTTATAAAAACACATCAACATATACCTTAGAATATCATTCAATAAAATCACTCTATTCATATCTTGATTCAATGTAGTTTATTGAGGGTGTTTCCAGCAATTTAAGGGCTGCATTATGTAAGCCTTTATTTTCTGTTTCTTTCTTTTAAGTAATTAATCCCTCCCAATTATGCTTTATCGTTTGAGTTAATTAATCATAGCTAGATGATGTAGATCTAGGCTATGACGTTAGGGATGTGGCGACTCCTTGTCTATGGGGATCCCATAACCTACGTCGTACACTTAGTATTTATTCATGAATCTGCATTGTTCAATTAATGTGTATCTAAGTTAGTTTATATGAATGCTTTACGAATTACTGTTTAATCCGTTGTGTATGATGAAACGCTGAGAGATACGTTCAGGGATGTAATCTGGGGGAAAAAGACCATTCGGTCGACCGAGCTTAGCTATTCGGTCGACCGAGCCCTGTTTTCATCCGTTAAATAGCCACGTCTTTATGGTTAGGTTAACTTAATAGAATTTATTATCTCAGTAGATATGGCTATGGCTACGTTACTCGCTTAGTTTAATTAAAACGTGTAAGAAGGAAATACCAATATAAAACTCTTAGGTAGGCTCATGAATTGATCTTCGGACGTTCAGCGTTATCTAGGTAGGTTTATATTTGGGGATTGCTAGCACCTGATTATACGTACGTCGTAGATTAGCATGAGACTATAACTTGGTAATTGCTAGTTGGACGAGAGCTTGAGTGATCGTTTAGGAAGTACGCCTAACCATAGGAATGTTGCCTAGACGAGGTGTACGGTCAATATCGGCATCCTTAGAGTCGTAAGCGTGTGAGTTATATGAGATGGAGGCACCAAAAGGCGAAGTCACGTAACAATACCACAGTGATTTAGTGACTTACCGGTGCTAAGTCAAGTTAAAGAGGATGACTCCCGTAGCCAATCTAAGATAGATACAAACGGATTGACAGTTAATAAGTTCAGTTTATTATATAAATTATCTAGGTCCAAACGATAAAGACTATAATTGGGGAGGTTAATTACGTTGTGTCGAGTCGTGTCTTTACTTTTCTTGTCCTTTGTTGGTCGTAGACCGCCTCTATGTCCTTGACATGTTTAATTAATTGTTTATATATGGAATGACCCACAATTGGTTCCCTGTGGGATCGACCTTGATTCACTATAGCTATACTACGATGGGCCTAGTCCTCTTGCTAGTATTGGTTTATGGTGGTCAAGTATTTTATAACCTGATTGACCACGTCATCAGTAGTCGCCTCGATGGGGTGGAAGATGATCCTCCGACCTATAATAAGGCCTTACTGGATCACGATAAGGATAAATGGATTGACGCAATGAATCAAGAGATGGAGTCTATGTACTCTAACTCAGTCTGGAAACTTGTAGAACTTCCTCAGGGTGAAAGGCCCATTGGATGTAAATGGCTCTACAAGCGAAAGAGAGGAGTAGATGGGAAGGTCGAAACCTTCAAAGCACAGTTGGTAGCCAAAGGTTACACACAGCGAGAGGGTATAGACTACGAGGAAACCTTCTCACCTGTGGCCATGATGAAAACCATCCGCATCCTCCTTTCGATTGCTGCATGTCTGGATTATGAAATATGGCAAATGGATGTTAAGACAACGTTTCTAAACGGCTTTCTGGGCGAGGAATCTATATGCAGCAACCAGAGGGATTCATTGACGAAGGTCGAGAGCACATGGTGTGCAAGTTGCTCAGATCCATTTATGGGTTGAAGCAAGCATCTCGTTCCTGGTATCATAGATTCGATCACACGATCAAGTCTTATGATTTCGAACAACACTTTGCTGAATATTGTGTGTACAAGAATGTTATCAAAGATAGTGTTATATTTCTAGTGTTGTACGTTGATGACATACTCCTAATTGGCAACGATAAGGGGATAATGTCCGACGTGAAAAGTTGGTTGACCACGCAATTCCAAATGAAAGATTTGGGAGAAGCGAGTTATGTTCTAGGGATCCAAATTAAAAGGGATCGCAAGAACATGATGTTAGCTCTGTCCCAAGCAACTTATATAGATAAGGTGCTGGCACGCTTCAGTATGGAGAACGCAAACAAGGGTTTTCTACCAACCCGTCACGGCGTTTACCTCTCTAAGACTCAGGGGCCTCAAACTCCTAGAGAGGCTGAAGCTATGGGAAGAGTGCCATATGCCTCGCCTGTTGGTAGTCTTATGTATGCCATGAGGTGTACGAGACCTGACATTTGTTACGGCGTTGGATTAGTCAGCCGTTTTCAGTCAAATCCAGGGCAACCGCACTGGACAGCAGTAAAGAACCTCATCAAATATTTGAAGAGAACCAAAAATTATATGCTCATCTATTCGAGTGGGAGTTTAGAGCTAGCGGGGTACACCGATTCTGACTTTCAGTCAGACAGAGATGATTCTAAATCTACCTCTGGTTCAGTGTTTACGCTTGGTGGCGGTGCAATAGAATGGAGAAGCCAAAAGCAATCCAGCACAGCCGATTCAACAATGGAAGCTGAGTTCATAGCGGCCTCGGAGGCAGCAAAAGAAGCAGTTTGGTTAAGAAAGTTCATCAGCGGTTTAGGCATTGTCCCGAATGCTGAAGATCATATTAATCTCTATTGTGATAACAATGGGGCCATTGCCAACTCCAAGGAACCTCGAAAGAACAGTAAGTCGAAGCATATAGAGAGGAAATACTGGGTGATCAACGATTTTGTCGATAGAGGGGACATTTCCGTCAAGAAAATCGCCTCCGCCGATAATCCTGCTGATCCATTCACCAAGACGCTGTCAATTGAAGCTTTTAGTCGACACTTGGAGACTATAGGTATTAGAGACATGTCTCATTTGCTTTAGAGCAAGTGGGAGTGATAGTTTGTTGTATTTTAAATAATAGGGTGTGCTGTAAAACAATTAATCACATGCTTTCGTGCAAGTGGGAGATTGTGGGGTGATGCCCGAAAGAAAATTTTGTAATTGTTTTATTTAATAAATGAAATGATGTTATTATTCATATTTATTATTCTCATATTCACCGATGTGACAATAGTATTTACATTACAGAAAACCCTATAGTATATCGTTTATGTAATCACTTAACTCAGTGTATGGGATATACACGGGAGGATTGAGTTAGTGAAGATGTACTTAAAATACAATTAGCCCATAGTGAAGTTAATCGAGAGTATCGGGTCTCTCCTTTAACGTGCTATTAATGCGCCCAGAACACAATAGGTGTGATAGTCCTATCCGGACTTTCGGTTAAGAGAACCTAATGGGGCATTTATATATGATAGATATATCATATAGGGTTGGACCGATTTGATTAGAGTTCTCGATATAATTCCGTAATCGAGAAGTCTTATCGAATCAATGGATGATCATATTTATGGATATATCTTAATCCTGAGTCAACTGCTTGAATCAGTATGAAGTTTGACTTGACGGTTAAGGATTACACTGAGTCTGTGGTCTGAATTACCCCATTTTGGCATTGTACTGGATTGAGTGAGTAGTATGTGTTATCACAGATACGGAATCCATTCCTTCCATTTATGGAAGTAGATAGACAGTTCCCTTATTTGTTGATCCTAGAAACTGATCGATCGTACGAGTTCATATTACACTGATTAGCCACCAGTGAGTTGTATGAATTAATTGATCACTAGGGGGTTAAGGGTAAATAATGATAAGAGGTTCTAAAAAGGGTTAACGGTAACTTCCCGATTTAGAATGAGCAGTCTATGGAGGATTAATTCATATGTAATGATTATATCAATGGACGCTTATTATTATTCTCGTGAGGAGATAAATATAATCTCATAATCGGAGAAGTGCAGTCACGGGATTATGGTGGCATACACTACAAAAAAAACTGGACTTTTTGCGACGGAAGGTTAACGTCGCAAACTAGGCTTATTCCGTCGCAAACCCTAATTTGCGACGGATTTGCGACGGTTTTTATTTGTCGCATTTTTTAGTCGCAAAACTGAGTTTTTGAGACGGTTTATCCGTCGCAAATAATTTGCGACGAATGTTGCGACGGATAATAAATACTACACATATATATCTATAAATAAGCATTTTCCTAACTTATAATTACTACACATATATATCTATAAATATATACTACATATGATACACTATATATATATATATATATAAGCATTTTCCTAACTTATAATTACTACACATATATATCTATAAATATATACTACATATGATACACTATATATATATATATATATATATAACAAAAGGAAAAATAAATTGAAAATAAAAATATAAAAAATTACAAACTACAATATATATATATATATATATATATATATATATATATATAAGAAAAAAATAAAAATATACATACATTATTATATGCAGGGGAGGGGAGGGGGAATCGTCCTGGGGAGAGGGGGGAGGGGAGGAAGAGGTTACTGTGGGTGGTGCGGCGGTGGTGGAAGGAGGTGGCGCCGGAAGAACAGCTTCAGCAGGGGGGGGGGGGGGGCGGCGGGAGAGAAGAGGGGAGAAGAAGAGAAATGAGGAAGAAAAGGGGATTAGTCGACTGATATCCGCCTTTTTGCGACGGAATTTAATGTCCGTCGCAAACCAACCCTAATTCCGTCGCAAAAATTTAAATTCAGAATAATAAAATAATTTTATAAAATTTTATTAAATATTCCGTCGCAAAATAATAAAAATTCCGTCGCAAAATGTCCCGCCAAGTGGAAAAATTGGTACCAAACTGTCCCGCCAAATGTCCCGTCGCAAACAATAAAACATCCGTCGCAAACGTAAATTTGCGACGGAAATAAAGTCCGTCGCGAAAATTCCGTCGCAAAACTGCTGTTTTTTTGTAGTGATAATCATGTGATTGATTTATCGAATATAATTATTCTGTTCGTAAGATAATTATTTATTTGATTTATCGGAGCCGCTGATTATTAGTCCATGGTCCCCGACGTGCCTCCTAATATAGCATAGCTATTCTCGGACGTCGAATCCTAATAATATTAATTTAGTTCTTGTTGGACTTTATTAAAAAGATATGTGAATTAATTGTTTAGTGGACTATTAAATTAGTTGGGCTAAATAATTAAATATGTGGAAAAGACATTTTCCATAATCTTGGCCCAATTATTGTGTTATGACAAAATTAATATTTACTAGGTCAATATTAGAATTTTCGCCCCATGCTCTATTTTATGGAACAAGAAATTGTTTTCTTGTGTATTATAAGACATGTGCATAAAATATTTATTAGATAAATATTTATGGAAAGAAATAAAGATAAATATTATTCTAGATTTATTCTAGAATATTATGGGTTTATTTTCATTTAATGGATTTATTTTAATTGCAAAATAAAATCCTTGGAGGCTAAGTTTTACTCTCCTATATAAAGAGAGTTCTCCCAAGCCTTAACACACACATAATTTCGACTATCAACTCTTAGAGAGAAGATAGAAAAATTTCGGCCAAGGGGTTGAGGAAAAATCTTGGAGGTTTTTCCGGGTAGCATATCGGAAGGGTTCGAGTCGAGGATTTCCTTCCACCGAGAGTTGCTTGGATCATACGTACGGAAGATCGTGGTGCTCTTCACATCTGCTTGCAATCATCCTATTGCGGTTCTTCAACTTCGATTTTGAGATCCAAGAGGTATGATCTACAACCCCCTTGTAGATATAGATCTGGTTATTTTATTACGTGTATTTTATAGATCTAGAGCCTTAAAATCGCTTCCGTTGCGGATGATATTACTAACAAACTTCTTCAATGGAATGTCAACCTTAGCCGGCAAGAAATAGGCATATTTAGTAAGCCTATCAACAATCACTCAAATCAAGTCATGTCCACTCTTGGTATATGGTAATGCTGTGAGGAAATCCATGGTGATCTTATCCCTTTACCGTTCCTGGATTTGTAATGGCTTAAGCATGCCTCCAGGTCTTCGATGTTCAGCCTTAACTTTCTGACATGTATCATATTGAGCCACGAACCCAGCTATCTCCGACTTCATTGAAGGCCCCCAAAACCTTTCCTTCAAATCTCGGTACATCTTTGTATCACCGGGATGTACAGAAAAATAAATCATATGAGCTCCATAACCCTTTGTCTCAAACCATCAACGTTCAGCACACACAATTTGTCACGATACCAGAGGTTCCCGTTCTTGTCCAAAACATACCCGACTGTAGGCTTCTCTTTTGCTACCCTCCTTCGATCAACCAAAACCATATCTTCATCTTGATTTTCACAGATATCATCCAACAACTCGGATCTTGCCAACAACGGAGCCAAACGCTATGGTTCCTTTTTGTTGTTCAAACCCTTGCATACACAGCCCATCAAACCAATCCACAACTTCCTTAACTACAGAAACATCATTATCTGTCTTTCTACTAAGTGCATCATCCACGACATTCGCCTTACCTGGATGGTATTGAATGTCAAGATCATAATCTTTCACAAATTCTTACCATCTTCCTTGCCTCATTCAGATTCTCTGGTGTAAAGAAGAATTTAAGACTTTTATGATCCATGAAAATCCTTGCTCTTACTCAACAAAGATAATGCCTTCCAGTCTTTAAGGCAAATACTACGGCTGCCAACTCCAAGTCATGTGTAGGGTAGTTATTTTCATGCACCTTGATCTGTCTAGACGCATAAGCTATCACTTTACCACTTTTCATAAACACACAACCAAGACCTTGTCCTAAAGCATTTGTATATACATCATAATTATCAAAGATCTCTTGTAGAGCAAAAACTGGTGCGGTTGTCCACTTTCCTTTCAAGGTTTGGAAAGGTAACTCACATTCCTTGGTCCATTCAAACGTAACATTATTTTGGGTGAGCTTTGTGAGTGGAGTAGCTATTCTCGAGAAATATTGCACAAACTTTCAATAATATCCGGCCAACCCAAAATGCGCCTTATCTCTGTCACGGTCATAGGTCAAGTCCACTTCTCAACTACTTCCATTTTTGCGGGATCAATTTTTATTCCTTCCCCGGAGATCACATGTCCCAAAAAGCAGACTTAATCCAACCAAAATTCACACTTAGAGAATTTTTCAAAAATCTTCTTATCCTTCAAGGTCTGTAACACAATCCTCAAATGCTCTTCATGTTCCTTATCGTCCTTTGAGTATATAAGAATGTCATGTATGAAAACTATCACAAACATGTCGATGTACGGCATGAAGACTTGTTTCTTGAGAACCATAAAAGCTGATGGAGCATTTGTGAGTCCAAAAGGCATGACAAGGAACTCATAATGTCCATACCTTGTTCTAAATGCTTTTTTCGGTAAATCTACAACTTTAATTTTCAACTAGTGATATTCAGATCTAAGATCAATCTTAGTAAACACTTTCTTACCTTGTAACTGATTGAAAAGATCATCAATCCTAGGTAATGGATACGTGTTCTATATCGTCAGTTTGTTCAAAGCCCAGTAATCTATACACATTCACATGGTCCCATACTTTTTCTTCACAAACAAAACTGGTGCTCTCCACGGAGATGTACTAGGCTGAATTATGTTCCTTTCCAACATATCCTTAAGTTGTGCCTTCAACTCTTTTAACTCATCCGGTGCTAGTCTATATGAAGCCTTTGCTACAGGTTTTGCTCCTGGGATAAGGTTTATCTCAAACTCTATCACCCTATCCGGCATGTTTCTTGGCAATTCATCCATAAAGACTTTGGTGTATTCCTTTACTACTGGTGTTTCTTCCATATTATGTTTAATCTTCTTGGTGTCAACCGCATATAACACATAGCCTTTACATCATTTCTTAAAGGCTTTCACCAATTTTACTGTTGATATGATAGGATGACGTCTCTTACTTGGTTTATACACATTCCCTTGAAATGTTTTCGATGATTTTCCCGTGTACTTTAAAGATCACTTTCTTAATCCTACAATCCATATGCACATGATTCTTGGACAGCCAATCTATACCAAGAATAACATCATAGTTCGTAAAATCCAAAACTGTAAGATCATGCTTACAATATAGGTCCCAACTCGAACATGAACTTGAGATATCATTTTTGTAACCTAAGTTACTCTACCCAAAGGCATTGTAATCGTTAAAGGATTTGGAGGGGTAGGTTTAACTTCTTAGCTATCTTACTTGACACAAAAGTATTTGACGCTCCCATATTAAATAAGGCCAGCACAGCTAACTATCAACTATTATAGTACCTAGAAAGCAAGTTCATTTACATAAATACAAATACAACATAAATTAATGTGGCATAAACATACTTAATGAAAGAACCAAATTAAGAGATTCCTAAAACAACTGCATCTTCATATTCAACAAGCTCCACATCCAAAACAAAAATGCGTGTTGGTCTACCTTTGTTGTCTCCTTGACTTCTCTTGGGGCTTCCTTTTGGACAGGCCCTTGAATAATGCTCGGTGGTCTTCTTCGCATTCTGTTATGGAACTCCACGGTTACTTCCTTGGCTAATCCACAAGTTCGCTTGCCACCAATGACAACTGAAGGCTTATTTCTAAAGGTCTCCACTTCCAAAGCATGATCAACCAACTATGCCATGTTGTGAGGCTTCAACACAACCATACCTTCTCGTATATTACGAGCCAACTTTTCCTAAAACTAATCTATCTTCCTCATCCTATTTCCCATAATCTCCGGATAGAACCGTTGCAACTCGTTGAACTTGTGAGAATATTGAGTCACCATCATTTATTGCCCTTACCTTAGGTGCAAAAACTTATTCGTCTTCTCAACTTAAACCAAAGGTGGAAAGTATTCTTGGTAGATCAAATCCCGAAACACTCTTCAATCGGTGATCCTTCCTCTACTTCCTCCACCCTCTCAATCCAATTTATGTAGTTCCTACCAAAAGAGAAACTGCTAACTGAGCTCATTCAAACACTGGGATGTTTAGATTTCTACATGCTTTCTCAAAACAACGAATCCAAACTTCATCCACTTCCGGTTCCACATTCTCGTGGAAGTCTTGAACCATGTTCCTTTTCAACCTGATGTACCATTTTGTAGCTCCAAAATATCCTTTCATCTGGTAGGTAAGCTTGAGGGTAGACAATAAGTGCTTGAGGTGGGTAAGAGGGGATACAGTTGTTGCGGGTAAATCACGGGTGTTTCCTATTTGTGTGGTGGTATCTTTGATGTTGATGTGGTGCATGGTAAGGGTGATGAGATGCATGATGTGGATTACAATCACCTTGGTTCTGTTCAACACTTACTGGTGGTGGATAAACCATGTGTGGTGATGGATAGCTTGTGGATGGTGGTGCATAAAACGTTGGAGGAAGTGGATAACTTACTTGTGGGTGTAGGTAAGCCATACTTGCCTGAGGTAGAATAAGTCAAGGATGAAAACTGTAGTGGATACACTGCAGCCACTGGAGGATGATAAACCGGAGGGATATCTCCCACAATGGTGACTGGAATGGGTCAATCAGCATGCTCCTAAGGCACTTGATACAAATGCTTCTCTTGCCGATCAACACGTTCAACCCGACCCACACTATTCATACCCTGCTAGCCTTTTGAACTTCTGTTCCCATCATTACCAACTCTTGTACCTCTTCGATTTCAAGATATTCTAAGAGATCAAGAAATATCGCAATGGTTCTATGAGGTCTAAAGATATATTATCTTAATGAATATAAGCCTAGGACAACAAATAATCTTCTCTCTGATACCAACTGTAATGCCTCATTCTTGGAAACCATGTCCTCATCTGGAAAAGAACGTTCGACACGTATAACATTAAATACGTTTAACATTAGACACATAAGCCTTACATCATCGTATCATAAGTAAAGCGTCGTGGAAGATATAAAGACTCGGGTAAAACATACATGATCTAAGAGCTACATTGCTATCCAACTAAAGGTAGAAAAGATATCTTACGACAACGAAAACAAGACTTACAACATACGATGTCTTACAAACAAAATGTACATAGCTTACATATATGTCTTAAACAAGGCAAATAAAAAGGTACAACATGTCATTAAAAGGAAAGATACCTAGTCATTACAATACATAGATAGAGATAAAAAGACTGATAATAAACTTCTAAGCATAGCATCGCATAGATCAAACAACCTTCTCATCATCAAACTCAAGATCATCCTGCACATCTTATCGGGAAGGGAAAACATATAAACATGCAAAAGGGTAAGTACATTTCATACGTTGAAAGAGGTAGAAGCTATTGAACATTCATGTTTTATAATGAAAGGAAATCAAGACATTATTGTTAAAGATTATCGTTATGAACTTGACATAAACTTCATGCTCGTAACATGTTGTGAGAACCCTACCTTGTTCCCAGCTTAACTTATCTTTGTTATGCACTATGAATACTTGGTTGCAACCTACTAGTGATCCATACACTAATAGCCACGTGCTAGTACCGATAGTGTGTGCGTTCGGTGGAGTCCATTCACTACTAATGACCGTTTTATGGATTAGTGAAGATATCTATTTTATTGACCACACAACACATCACAATATCGTCTTGGGTCTTACCAAGAATACCATTGATGATTAAACTTTTATCTACACAAGTATGGGCAAAATTAGGATTTTAGTCCTATAAATTGGCATATTTTGGATTTTAGTCCTGCTCCTGCTCCGGTGAGGAAAATAGTCCTCTAAGTTGGCTTTTTTTTTGGATTTTAGTCCTATCCGCCGGATATTGATGACTGGGCACCGGAATATTTTAAAATTGATGACGTGGCTGCCACGTGGGATCTTACATGGCTTGTGGGTCCCATTTCTCCTCCATTTACTAAAAATAAAAAGTTGAAGGAAGAAGGATTCGAACCGGCGACCTTGTGGTAAAATACCAAGCACTTTGCCATCCAAGCTAAAACTTCAATATGTATATTATGACACAAGTAATTACTTATTCACAATAACATTCTTCCAACATTGTATGTGCCTAATTTAAATAAACTTATTTACAAAATTAATTTAACTGTAGATAATATATATAAGAGCTCTTGCATAATGTTTTTTTTATAACCTATTATTCTTCTTCTTATTATTATTATTAATGTAAGTCGACCTCACATTACCAGAAGATTAATAATTATGATTTTTTTTCTTATCTTACTATTAATTTGAATATATTCAGTCAACTTTTTTAATATCATATTTATTACATTAATTAATGATAATCAAATTGTATATCAAATACTATAGTTTTTTTTGAGAAACATACATTATAGTCTAATATATTTAATCACTGTGTTTCAAAAAAAAAATTAATCACTTTATTAATGTATATGATAATTCTAAATCCACTTACATTTAGGGACGTAGATAGTATTTTTTTTTTTTTTATAAAAAAGAACTACATCAAATTAACATGGAAAATTAAACTAAAAGGAAACCATATTATGCATAAGTAATAAATCTTGTCATAGCGTAAACATTAAAGTTGTGGCTTAGATGGCAAAGTACTTGATGGTTTACACTAGGTCGCCGGTTCGAATCCTTCATTCATCAACTTTTTATTTTTAGTAAATGGGGTAGAAATGGGACCCACCGCCACGTAGATCCAACATGGCATATGATGTGGCGTCTATATAGGTTATTTTTTATGATTCCGGTGTCCAGTCAGCATAAACCGGCGGATAGGACTAAAATCCAAAAATAGCCAACTTAGAGGACTATTTTTCTCACCGGAGCAGGAGCAGGACTAAAATCCAAACTAGGCCAACTTAGAGGACTAAAATCCTAATTTTGCCACACAAGTATGTATGTTACTAACCATTAACTAGCCACCTAAGATTTTTCAAGGAAAATGATCACTTAACAGCTCTACTCCATCATCTTAGGCTACTAGACTTTAACAAGACGTAGCATGTTGAAGTTTGTAGAACACAAACGAAAACGAAAGAAAAAATCGGAAGTATACTATTTAGGGAATAATAAACAAGTTACAATGTTACTGATCATGGGGTATGTATAACCTCATACGCCTCATGAGTCAGTTATAAGAAAGTTACAAACGTTTATAACAGATTCTAACTAAGTAACCATTTTCCATTTACATGTACTCTGATGACTCTCAACGGATAGCTGAGTCATTTGATGGCCTGCTGTGTCTACAATGCTCATCTGACTTTCACATAGAATTCTTTCAGATCATATTCTGTAAACCCCTTCAAGATGAGAGTGATACATAATCAGATTGCACTCAGCACTTCCTTCAACTACTGGACTAGTTTTGAAATATCTTTGAAATCCTTAACTTATCCAGCAGATATGAAAAGATGGTTGCAGCTAAGCTTTGGAGAGAATATCAGCAACATGTTCTTTGGTATTATTTAGAAGTAACTTGACAAGTCTAGATTTTACTATGTCTCTTACAACATGACAATCAATCCGAATGTGTTTAGTTCTTTCATGAAAAACTAGATGATAAGCAATGTGCATATCACTTGCATTATCACAAAAAAGTAGAGCGGGCAATTTAATAGGAATATTTAGATCTTGTAGGATATAAACTAGCCAATGTAGCTCACAACGTGCATTGGCCATAACCCTCTATTCAACTTCTGAGGAACTCTAAGATATAGTTGTCTCTTTCTTAGCTTTCCAAGAAATAAGAGCATCCCTTATGAACATCATGTAGCTTGATACAAATTTTCTAGTTTCAGGGCAGCCAACCCAATCACTGTCTGTAAAACCTTTCAAAACAATTTTTTTCTCAGCTGGGAATAGTATGCCTTGCCCCGGATTACCCTTCAAATACCTCAATAGTCTATGAGCTACTTTCATATGGTTTTCAGTGGGAGTATCTCAAAATTGACTTAATGCTGGACTACAAAGGCTATGTCGGGTCTGGTGAAGGTACGATACATCAAAATACCTACCAAGGATCTGTATGTAGTGTTATCATCTAATAGTGGTGAATCCCCATGTTGTAAATTCAGCTTAAACTTCATAGGTGTCTTGGCAGGTTTAGCTCCTAAAAACTCATATTCCTCTAAGAGGTTTAGTATATGTTTCATTTGAGAAATGGATATGCCTGCAGGAGTTTTGGCAGACTCAATGGCCAAGAAATATCTCAATTTTCCAAGGTCTTTAATGGTGAATTGCTTATGCAAAGCATCTTTCCCTTGTTGAATCAACTGAGCATCAGGGCTTGCTACTATTATGTCATCCAAATAAACCAGCAAAGCAATAAAAGACTGTCCAAACCCTTTGTTGAACAAACTATGATCATTTCTTGACTGAACAAAGCCTTGTGCTTCTAAAGACTCAGTCAACTTACAGTACCACTGTCTGCAGGCTTGTTTCAAACTATATAAGGATTTTGTTAATCTACAAACTTGATTCAGTTTGCCTGTTGGAAAGCCTGGGGGAAGTTTCATATACACTTCTTCATGTTGATAACCTTGCAAGAAGCATGTATTAACATCCAACTAATAAAGATGCCAATTATTAGCTACTGCTGCTACAAAAAAAGCCCTTACCATGCTAATTTTGACAACAGGGGAAAAGATTTATTGATAGTCAATGCCATATGTCTGAGTATACTCTTTTGCAACTAATCTTGCTTTGCATCTTTTTATTGAGCCAGCAGGGTTATATTTTACTTTATAAACCATTTGCACCCAATAGGTTTCTTTCCTTATGGTAGATCAACAACTTCCCAAGTATGAGTGGTCTGTAAAGCTTCAATCTCCTTTTGAATGGCTTATTTCAACTCATCATGCTTGATTGCTTGGTTATAAGTCTAAGGTTCTTTAACATCATCAATTTCATTGACATATCAGGCATACTCTACTTAGAGTTGTTCTAGATTCATCACATCACTTAGCTGATGCGGAGTCTTCTATACTGTATGAGCACCACATTGATAAAAGGTTGGTGTTTTCCTTATCCTTGATGATCTCCTCAGCTGAACAGGTGTAGGTGCTTGGATGTTAGGAGCATGTCCTTTATTTGAGGCCTCAGTTGCAGCCGGTCGGGTGATAGACTACTCTGCAGACGCATTCAGCAGATCATCAAAACTACCCATGACTGGCAATGGGACTGGCATGTCAGACATATATTTAGCCTTGCCTAAAACCTGCTGAAATAGTGAAAAGTAAGTTTCATGAAATTGAGTGTTTCTAGCAACAAATAAATCTTTGTTGGTGATGTACAGGAGTATAGCACCCATGGAAGTTTTTGAATTTCCATGATAGACACAAGTCCTACATTTGGAATCAAACTTTGTTCTGTACTGCTAAGTGTGCAAGAAAAAACTAAGCAACCCAAAACTTTGAACATAGAGTAATCTGGTTTGGTGCCGTAAAGCACTTAATGAGGAGTGTTCTCCTTCAATAGTGGTGTGTGTTATAACCAAGGAAGGGAATCTAGATACAAAAGAGATAAACAGAGAAGCAATCTAACGTAAATAATCACAGAAAATAATAGAAACAAGAAGAACACAAGATTTAACGTGGTTTACGGTGTTGTGCTGACTACTTGACGTGTCCCTATTAGGTGTTCAGTCTAACCGGTAGTGTACCGGGTCAACTGTAGCCTAGTTGGTGAGTCAAGGTCGTATCCACGAGGATTGTGAGGTTGAACACCAAAAAGCTATTATTATCTTGATCTAAGTCGCAAATTACAAGAAGGTAATTGTATCTAGAAATCTACTACTACAAAGGGTGATAAAATGATAAAAAGCCTAGCCAAGATAATGCATTGATCAAGCAAACCTCTATTAGCATCATGGGAATGAACTACCTACCAACCTTCCAATTGTGTTCAAGTGTGTGTTATTAGTGCACTCCTAAGCTAGTAATTTTTCCTCATACGAGTGATTGAAACTACTCTATGCCTCCTCCTTGGTCTAAGAACCCTAGACCTAATGATTCAACATGATTAAGATCTTGAATGCAATGACAATGTCAATAACCCCCGGATAAGAAATCAAATTCCAATTAAGGTTGATTTTACCTTCCGGTTCTCCTATCCCTTCTCCCACACCAAGCATCTCCTTTCGGTCTCAACTAAGTGTGTGTGTGTGCTAGTGCTAGGTGATAAATCCAACACCAACAAGCAATACAATGTAGATAGGAAAAGATAAACAACACATGAAGCTATGAAATGCAAACTAACATTCCCAATCAACTAATAGAGATTAATAACTATCACAAAAACATTATCTTGGCTAGTATAAACTAGCCACTCATTACTACAAGTACTAACATATTAAGATTAGCATTCATAGCAACAAGAAGAAACAAAAAAAAGATAAAACTAGAATTCTACCAATCACAAGTGATGAATTTTCAAAAGGAAATCTTACTTCATCTTCCACAAGCTTCAATGGAGGTTGGTGTACATAGATTGCTCCCTTGCTCCAATTAAACTATATAAAAGACTAAGCTAAGCATTCTAATGGATTACACTTGAAATGAAATGCTAAACTATTGTATTTTTGGCTAGGAGAGCCCTTTGGGACATGGGGTGCCTTCAAGAGTGGAGGAGAGTAATGGAGAAGAAGTTGGGGTCAAATTATTGATAAATTAGATCTAAAATGAGGTTTGAAAAGCTGAAAATCACTTTTCCTGACGATTGGCGTGCGTCACTAAAGGTCTGAAACTCTCTGAATAGCTACAGTGACGTTTGGCGCGCGCCACAATAAGTTGGCGTGCGCCGATTTCACAGAAGCTTAGTAAAATCGTCATAACTTGAGTTTTGGAGCTCCGATTGATGTGATTCAAGATGCGTTGGGAAGATCGTTCCTTGATCTACAACGATCATGAAGAATTCTTCTCCAAAAAATGCTTATAATTTGGGTCAATAGTCCGTTAAAGATAGACTACGGTAGAAACACACAGGACAAATGATCTGTTTGACTTGTTAGCTTCCGGAACACTCTCCTAGCCCTCAAAAGACAAGTTTAGCTCAACACGTGGCATCACTCAGGGTCTTGGTTAACCTATAATCCTATAATACAACACAAAAATACCAAGCGTAAACCCGACATGACGCTCCGATTACTATAACCGGTACAAAAATAATCAAAACATGATATTTTATATAATAATTACTATCTACATATTTGGGTGAAACTAAGAAACTAATGACTCAAATTGATATGAGAACATCAATAAATGCATGAGAAATGGGGATAAAACATCGTGAAATGCATCAACTAGTTAACTCACATCACAACTCCTCACTTAGATTTTGCACGTCCTCGAGCAAATAAAGCGACAAAACAACTCAAGTCAAGAGATAAGGTCATACAACATCAATAAGTAAGAGCTCAACTAGATGATGCAACCAATCGTACCTATAACCACATGTTAACCGCTATCTAAGAAAGTAGTGGAGTGTGTGTGTGTGTGTGTGTGAATATTCCTCAAATTTGTACCAAGCAATCAATTATGAAACCATGCATGCAAGACTTATTAGGTTCAAACCATAGGCTTAAGAATGATACCAATCTCCACTAATCGAGGCATTGAGTCATGGAGTTAGATCGGGTAGGACTTGCAAGCTTGTAACGTTAGGCTCGGTATTGGCTAATCGAAGGGAGAAAAGGATATATCAAAAAGAACACATGCAAGATAGCAAGAATCTACACCTTCAATTCCAATGATTTTGAATTGGCAACTCCAACTCCTCTCGCATAATTGCCAAAGACGTATCCTCAACAATACACATAAGAGATAAAGTACCACTTCAATTGATTTTCACCCAAACTTACATTACTTGGACTTGTTGAACTTGTCCTTCAAAATTGCCTTCTAATACTCACCATTTATTGACTTTTATATACAACTTTATTAAACTTCATTTGATTTTTGGAAACTTTATTTTGAATTTTTTTTAATGAACTTCAAAGAAACATATATACACCAATGGGCTCCAAACTTCATAAGATACCATCTCAACTTTGTGCCAATGATGTCATCCAACTCTTAACTCCAAAGTCATCACCACACATTCCATAGAAACTTGCTAAACTTGCGGGATATCAAGGGAATGTAGACCAAAATTAGGCTAAAGGTCGAATATAATGAGGTTAATCACGAATGGATAGTTTCGAGTGGGGTCTCACCACTCTACAAAGGCTGAGATGGGGACAGATGGAAATTACATTCGGGAAGGTCATTTGGCTATGCTTGAGTCAAAGAAATGCCATGACCGTCATCCCTAACTCCGACTCCAAACACCTTTCTATTTCACCTCGAAAGGATATCAAGCCTAAGTTCTAGTTGCTATGGAAGCATGCTTACATGATTGCACAAAAGTTTGCATGTTAACAAAAATCGGAATATACGTACTCAAAAATTCACACTACAATCAATGATTCGTGATTAAAATGCACTTACATGTCACCAAGGTTACTCATTTCATTGAGGTACTCACTCTATCAATTGCAAAACCATATCTTTTCACAAAATTAAAGGTGGTTTGTTCAACTTTAAATTGCTCGAAAATTCACAAAACTAAGTGTTTCTCAAACATTTAATGACATTACCTTTTGTTGGATTAACTACGTTCCCACTCCCCACTTACGAACTTGCATTGTCCTCAATGGAAAGTGAGTAGTAAGCAAGTAGTTAAGGAAACAAAAGGGAATCAAAACTAGTCAAAAAGTACCGGGATGCTATAAAAGGGTGGGTGGGTGGGCATGAACATTAAGACAACCAATGAAACGACAAGCAATCCCAAGTAGAAGCAAAGTATCAACCAAAGTATGAAAAAAAACGGATCATTGGCCACACCGGGCTCACAAAAGAGCAAAAATATTATACTTAACTTTTACGGGCTGCCTCCCGGTAACGCTTTTGTTTAACGTCGTTTGCTCGACGGGATTATACGGTAGAAAGGGTGGAAATTATACATATTATCATGCATGGATACCGCTAACAATTACTCACATAAGCATGCAATTTCAAGCACAAAAGCCAACCAAAAGATAATGCTTAAGAAGTAATAAGAAAGATAGTACCTAAAGTTTGCTAAATTTATAGTCTATAGCTAGACTTTGCCTTACTTAGGTCTTTAATGCACGGTCTTTGGGTCATCCTCACGCACCGCATCCGACTTTTTTATCAATACCGGTCTCCAATATAGGTTAGACTAATTCCACCAATCCCAACGATTTTTGACATTGTCCTTTGATTGCCTTCGCTTTATTGCTCATATATTCTTCAACTACCGGTGAGTTAGTACAATCCACAACAAGGGGACATGATGTGTCCACAAAAGAACAAGATTCTAGTGTAGTGCGTGGATATTTCAATGAAGTGTAGATGTTGAAGACAACGCGTTCATCATTAACTCCCAAACTAAACTCTCCCTTACAAACATCAATCATGGCCTCCCCATTGCTAAAAATAGTCTACCGAGGATAAGAGGTGTAGTGTACCTTTCCTCCATATCCATAACAACAAAATCGGCGAGGAAAATTCTTTTATCAACCTTCACTAGTACATCCTCAATGACTCCCTTTGGACGTTTTATGGATCTATCCACAAGTTGGAGAGTCATCTCCGTACGCTTGAGCTTGCCTATGCCAAGTTTCATGTTTTCATTATAGGACATGAGGTTTATGCTCGCACCGAGATCACATAGCACCTTCTTAAACAAAAATCCCCCAATCTCACATGGGATCGTAAAACTCCGGGTTCTTAAGCTTAGGAGGGAGCTTGTGTTGAAGCACGGCGGAACACTCCTCACTTAAACATACCATCTCATGCTCTTCCAACCGTTTCTTTTTGGAGAGTATGTCCTTAAGAAACTTACCATACGCCGGCATATTTGTGAGTGCTTCAATGAAAGGGATATGGATATTTAAGTGCGAAAAGTGTCAAGAAATCGTGCATATTTCTTATCCAACTTCATTTTTTAATTTCCTCTCTCGGGGGTAAGGAAGTGACTCAAGATCAATTAAAGTAGGGTTAGAATGTATACCTCCCTTACCTTTGTCGTTTGATGAAGATCGTGAAGCTTCCTTGAAAGTTTGTGCATTGGTTGGGCGCCAATTTGGGTCATTTTGCTTTTCTTTCCTTGACTTTTGTATTGGTTTCATTTGAGCTTGTTGGGTATGAACTGGTGAAGGCTCCTTAGAAACCATGTTCTCTTCGACATGATCATTTCTTACATGTTCATTGAATAGAGTTCTTAGATCACTAGCCCTTGGATTCTTCAATATTCATGGCACTTTCACCCATTCTTCTTCCTTTTCCACATTGACATAACCATCATTTCTCAAAAACTCATCAACAATTTCTTCTTCTTCCTCGGTCAACTCTTGGTCTTCAAATTCCTTGTCCAAGTCATCTTCAACTTTATTGTTTCCAGGAATTTGCCACTCCATTACTTTCACAAACTCTCCCACTTCGAGTGATAATGGCATTGACTTCCCTCGGGTTTCTCTCGGTGTTGCTTGGTAATCCACCCGGTGGTCTACTACTATGTCTCTCGCCTTCCCTAGTCAAAAGGTCTTCAATAACTCTTATTGATGCCTCCATCGTTCTCATTCTCATTTCGTGCCCACTCATAGATGTTTTCAAAGTACCAACCTCTTAAGACATCATACCAATAAAAGTCATCATTGTTTGCATATTGGCGGTGTGACTAGACACAACTCCAATCAAGTTTTCCATCAAAATTTTCAAATGGGAGACATCCTCCATTGATTGAGAACTTTGTTGAACATGGGCTTGTTGAGTAGGAACTTGTTGGTAAATGGGAGGTGGTTCAAAAACATTGGTGTGAGTGTTGTTCAAATCCCGACGTTGTCTCAATAAACTCATTTCTTCTTGTGTAGATACATCGGAGTTCAATAATTCTTAGATATGAAAAACACCAAATGCCACATCATCACATTTTTACGATTCAACTCTCTCTTCCCCGCGTATAATTCATCCATCTTCTTATTTATCACCACCATTTATCTCAAAATTTCTTCCTCATTCAAAATCTTCTCATCCCCAATGGCAACTTCCGTTTCACTTGGACCGGGATCCCACAATTTCTCATTTCTTGTCACTCTTTCAATAGCCTTATAAACATCTTGGGCCGTGCTCATCATAAGTGATCCATGGCATGCCAAATCAATTTGTGCCTTTGAGCCTTTATGCAAGCCACTACAAAATAATTGGACTTGCATGTCCAAAGTATAATCGTGGTTTGGACATGCCCTTAAAAGCTTCTTAAAACGGTCCCAAGCATTGTCCAACGATTCAATTAAATCTTGCTTGAAATTAGCAACTCTTACCTTCAACTCCAAATATCTGCCCGGTGGAAAGTATTGCTTCAAAAACTCGGTTTGTATATCATCTCATGATTGCAAGTGATGGTGGGGAAGTGACATAAGACATTCCTTTGCTTAACCCTTCAAAGAAAAAGGAAATAATGCAAGATGGGCAAATTCCTGTCAAACACTACTTTGGAATCCCGTATTGCATATTTCTTTAAGGTTATAAATATGTGAATGTGGGTCATCATGGGCCTTTCCATTGAATTTAGCTCTACTCTCCACTAGACCGAACATATGAGACTTGATTGAAAAGTTTTTAGCATCAATGTGAGGTAGCCGATTAGGATTATGAACTTGATTTTTTCTTTGAATGGCTTGCTCACAAAGCGGTGTATTTTGGTAAGGTGGATTTGAGGGTGGATCGTATGGATATGGTTCATGGGGTGGTGGAGGAATTGGTGGTGTTGGTTCGAGTGGAGGTGGTGGACTTTGTGGATATGGTTCGAAAGGAAGTGGGGAGTTGTTGTGGTTTTGGTTGTTGAGTGGTGGAAATGGTATATTTGGTGGTGGTGGATTGTTGTGTGGATTAGAATTTGGATTTTGAGGGATTAGAATTTGGATTTTGTTCAACTTGGGCATTCCCATGTTCTTGCCCGTCTTTTGCATTCAATAGATTCTCATCCATTTCTTTTTCTTGATAGGATGATGCTTTTGTGAAGATTTTTCACCAAGTTCCAAACTACGATAAGCTTGACTACCTTTCTTCACCTTAACAAAATCCCTAGGATATGTGTTGATATCCGGAACAATGAGAGTGTCGGGTGCCTTTCCTCGACGAGAACTTGTTCATCCTCTACAAGAGAGAAACAACAAGAACACAATCAAATAACACTTGGTAACTTACCAAAGAGGTAAGCACCAAAATCAAAATAGAAAATATTAGAAAAGAATGACTTATTCTCAAGAATTTTCTAGCTAATATGAGTATCAAACGTTACACAATCCGTGGCAATGGCGCCCAAAAAGCTTGACGTGTCCCTACTGGGTGTTCAGTCAAACCAGCAGTGTACCGGGTCAACTGTAGCCTAGTTGGTGAGTCAAGGTCGTATCCACGAGAATTGTGAGGTTGAACACCGAAAAGCTATTATTATCTTGATCTAAGTCGCAATAATAGAAGATGGTAAATGTATCTAGAAATCTACTACTACAAAGAGTGATAAATGATAAAAAGCCTAGCCAAGATAATGCATTGATCAAGCAAACCTCTATTAGCATCATGGGAATGAACTACCTACCAACCTTCCAATGGTGTTCAGGTGTGTATTATCAATGCACTCCTAAGCTAGTAATTTCCCCTCATACGAGTGAATGAAACTACTCTATGCCTTCTCCTTGGTCCAACCCATGAAGCTATGAAATACAAAACAACATTCCTAATCAACTAATAGAGATCAAAACTATCACAAATACATCATCTTGGCTAGCAAAAGATTAGCCTTCCATGGCTATGAAGGTCAAATTGTCAATTAAGAACTTCATAACTATGAACATAAAACTAGAAATAATAAGAGAGAATTTACCCACAAGATTGCAAGTACTTCAAAAGAGAATAATTGCATTGACTATTCAAGGTTCATCCATGGAGAAAAATTACATCAAAAGAGATGGTTTTCCTTCACAAAATCGACTCCAAAAGCTTCAAGTAGAGATTCTTCTAAGATTACATGTAGAATTAATGTCTAAAATATTGCAATGGTTAGGCTAGGAGAGCCCCCTGGGGCGTGGAGGTGCCTTCAAGGGAGAGGGAAGAAATGGAGAAGATGAAGTTGGGGTCGAAGGCCCCAAAATTAGATATAAAATGAGGTTTAAAAAGCTGAAAATGTGCTTCTGTGGTACTTCGGCGTACACCGCTAAAGTTCGGAAACTCTCTGAATAGCTACAGTGATGTTCAGCGCGTTCCACAATAAGTTGGCGTGCGCCGATTTCACAGTAGCTCAGAATAATCGCCATAACTTAAGTTGTAGAGTTCTGATTGATGTGATTCAAGATGCGTTGGAAAAATCGTTTCTTGATCTACAACTATTGTTAAGAAGTCTTCTCCAAAAAAGGCCTCTAACCTGGGTCAAATGTCCGTTGAATGTATGTTACGGTAGAAACTCAAAAGACAAATGATCTGTTTGAACCCATAAGCTTCCGGCACACTCTTCTAGCCATCAAAATCAACACGTGGCATCACTCGGGGTCTTGGTCAACCTATAATCCTGCAATACAACACAAAATACCAAGCATAACCCCGACACGACGCTCCGGTTACTATAACCGGTACAAAACTATCAAAATAGGATATTTTATAATAATTACTATCTACACATTTGGGTGAAAATAAGCAACTAATGACTCATATGGATACGAGAACATCATTAAATGCATGAGAAATGAGGATAAAACATTGTGAAATGCATCAACTCACATCACTACTCCACGGATAGAAAAGAGGTATTTTACCATGCACTGAATTTATACGGATTACACACACACTACATTGATTACAACAGTTCATATTTATAGGCACAATTCCTTAAACCCTAGCCGCCAAAGGATCTTTGTCGAAATTCCTCAGTAGTAGCCGACCTTCCAAAATTGTAACCAACCAGCTCAGACGTAAAACTCATCAATATTCAAGAAACCTCGGTAGACCTTAGTAGGTTGCTGACTTCAAAAGGACTCAGTTGACTACCAAAGACTTGAACACTCTTACTCAGCTGACAATCACTCAGCTAACTAAGAGATTAGTTCTACCAGATTAGAGATCAAGTCACTTTGCTAACAATGTTCCAACATGACTTGAACTCTAATTCACGGTCAACCAGGTTGCACAAACAATTGTACTTATACCAGATGCATTCGGCAATGCCAGATGTACATGTACCAGACTTCTCCACAGAATCCACTCTGATGAACTGCCCTCAGCTTAGTATCCAGATTTCCATATTATAAGCTTTGAATATTCAGCAAGTCCAGACACAACTGAACTTTTCTATGTTGAACTATTTGTTAGGAAATCACTAGTTTAACGCAGCGGAATTTGAAATTTGATTACCTTTTTCTACATCGTTCTTCGTTTAATGCAATAAACACGTTAAGTAGTTCGACGGTTATACCTTGATGATCTATAAGATCGTCTCTTTGACCGTCAACGGAGAGTAGTACAGTGCACAAGCCGTCCACGCGTCCGGCCTCTATCGCTAATCCACACGAACTCCTTCTCGGAATCCTCCTTGGATTGCTATTGGAAAACTCCGGTTGCTAGACCGGCATTTTTCCCCTCTCTAACTCACTATAGGATGCTCTCTATTTTACACAAGAACTATGAGCTCTTGCAATTGTGATGTACAAAAGAGCTTGACTCCCACTTCCTTTTCATAGGAAAAGTGGCGCCCCAAATATGAGTGGAGGAGAAGAAAACCTTTTCTCAATAAAATAAGGAAAATCTCCTAGATTGATTTATCGCTTTTATTATAATATATCATATTAAATAAAATCTAAATATTGCCAATATCTTATATTGATTATATTTATCTTATTACCATAAATCTATTTACACATGTGTGCAAATCTATAGTCATTAATTAATATCTAATATTAATATATGGTAATCTTATTAATTAAATTTGCACAATCCAAGGGTATCTTATACACATTAATCCTGCGCCCCATATAGTCTTTTATTGGCTTCCGGAATATTCTTTAATTAATACAATGCTATGATTAATTAATTTGTAAAATACATGTATATCATATATATATATATATATATATATATATATATATATATATATATATATATATATATATATATATATATATATATATATATATATATATATATATTTCAAATTATATGTATCAATATACATATTTAATTAATCAACATAATTAATATCTTGTATTCTATTTATTCTTAATAAATAAATACCACCATATTAATTGACCACTATAACCTTTATAGTACGAGATAAACTTTCCTTATTTGGTTATCATCTATAACCACATTTTAATCCGGCTAGATGTTCATATGTGTGTGACCCGATAGGCTTCCGAATATGTTGGCCGTAGACACAAAGTGCAAATTACGAAAATGCCCTTCATGCCTAACGATCACGGGATAGTGTCTAGCAACACACCATGACCCCCAATCATCGGAAGAGTCAAATGCAATGACTACTACCTTTCATGTGAAATAGTTACCGTGTAAATTACAATCCTATCGCTGTAATAATATCCATACGATCGTATCTCGAGTGTCAATACATTAATGATCGTATCTTATAATATGGATATCATGCTCTCTCAGAATAACACATTTACTCCCACTTTGCAAAGATTCTCGAGAGCTAGAAATTCCTTATAAAAAGGCCATTTCGGATATTCGATCCCAATCATAGGATACGCGATTCTGGATGACCAATCATGTATACTCCGCATGCTTCAATATCATACACAATCACTACTGCATGATCGCCCCGTGGCTAGAGGAAACCTCAATAGTGTCAAAGCATGACAATCAACACCGTGATGCCATGAAGACTCCGGTCTTAAGGATAATTACACAACCGCCACATAGTGTGACACTTAATGTAAGTGGGTCAGTCTAACGTACGCATTCTCTAATACACATCCACGTATAGTCCAAGTGTCTCTACACTTTGATAGACGAGATCTATCCCTGCCCTTAAAGACATAATACATCTAATACATGCTACCCTGTTCATACTATCAATGCCCTGTTTAATAGTACATCTGCCTAGAGACATTTAAGTATCAAACTTATTAAAGTGATTAGAGATCTCATCAACCATAATCGGCTATCATGGTGTCTCTATCACAGTTTAACACTAAGGACGTTATCATATAACAATTCACAATTGGTTCTTTAAAAGAACAAATATATGACAACAGAAAAGTCATTTAATATATGTACAAACATAAAGAAATAGTAGAAATGACCCGACCCGGTTGGATCCGGTCCAACCCGATTGGGTTTAGGACACTATTTCAACAATCTCCCACTTGCCCTAAAACCAATAACTCGCACACACAAGACCAAGTTAAAACACAAGAATCTCATGTAATAATCGCAAATAGCTCTAGCCTTTAACGGATCGCTATGCGTGGAGACTCAGACTATCTTCATACCAAGCTCCAAATGATCAAGTCAAAGGAACCGCCTCAACACACACATGAATCTCTGACGAGACCCTGGTCCTTGCTTAAAGCAATGAATCCACTTACTATATCAGCTATATAGAAAAGGTGGAAGAACAGTACAAGGTTCAGGAATGAACCTCATAGATCCATGTACTGCTCCCGCTGCGCCTCCAAGGCACTTCTGTGTTTTGGCCTAGTTGTAGAATTTACAGTGACCCATAACCAAGAACATTTCCAGCTCACTGTATCACTTAATCCAAGTGACTGCAAACCCAGACTGTATCTCCCACTAGCCTTCATAAGACTTAGGATACACGTCTGTATATCTATATTTATTCGCTTCCTAGTTTCGATAAACTAGGAAACCATTCTTAACTTGTTTAAGGATGTTCTAGACATTCACCAGATTTACTTCCATACTTGCTCATGACTCTTCAGGAAGTATGAACATCTGGCATTACTTTTATGATGGTTCCTATCGTAGTAGCAATGGAAACCTTCTACAAGCATCATCTTTCACCTTATATGTAGGACGAACGTCCTAACATAGATAGATCTTGAGAACACTGGCTAGCAGAATCCCCATCGTGATCTATGCTAAACTCTTTTAGCATCACATGTATATAGGTAAATTATAATCTAACAATAGTTAAATCTATCGCTATAGATTCTTATTTCTAAAATAAGAACTGCTAATCCAAGTGCTTTCGTAAGGACCTGAACTACCAAACATTAATTGACTGTGACATGGGGTGATAATTCCCGAAAGAGATATCCAATACCTTACTCAAAAATCATAACACACTCCCACTATACATCTTGCATAATGGGCATATCCTTCTTTTGACTAATCAAACTCCTTTGATTATCAAACAAAGAAATCATCTAGAGAAACTTGTTTGAGTCCATAAATAGATCTCGTGGGCTCACATATCATGTTATCGTCTATGAACATCGAGTTGTTTGCCCAACATCTTCAACACTATCAAATAGCCATGATACGAAGTTACAACAAGCATAGTCTGAATAGAACTGTGCTCAGCCTTACAGGGACATTCCCTCTAGGTAAGACAGACTAGGTTCATAACCTGGTTGTCAATGATGGAATCTAATTCAAATATTATGGCTCCTGGCCAGATCTCTCAATCTTGCCTTTCAAACATTCCTTAATAAGTCGTGAGATATTAATTCTTTTAGATGAACATACCAGCAGCCTTTTCAGGCTTAAGGTTATCCACAGACTTACAAAACTTTCATGTGCACTGAACAGTGTTCTACACCTCATTGCGGTGGCTGCTTATGTTCCAATGGTTGAAAGTATCTTTGTGGTTCTCAAACTCTTTTGAGATCTAATTTACTCCCACTGTTTTTTTTGGAAGAAACATTTCCTCTAGAAGACAGCATGTTTGGAGACAAACACCTTTTGCTCCGTGGATGAGTAAATAATATCTAGCGTACTTGCTAAGATATTCCACAAAGTTGCATATGTCGTACTAGGATCCAAGCCTTTCTGACTCTGCTTATGACAACTTCAAATCATCGGTTAAGATAGATTCGACATTATCTTCTTCCATATCTAATATGGAATTTATTCAACCTTCATTCTTTGGAACTCGGTTAAGTATAAGGGCACTATCCCGAAACGGGTAAGGGATTCGCATGGCTTGCGTCACACCTTTATCATATAAAGTGTTGT
Source organism: Gentiana dahurica var. dahurica (assembly GCA_024500145.1). Lineage (NCBI taxonomy): Eukaryota > Viridiplantae > Streptophyta > Magnoliopsida > Gentianales > Gentianaceae > Gentiana > Gentiana dahurica. Next base: position 22,238,124 of record CM044902.1, read on the forward strand.
TTCCATTTAGGGAACACAATCTAATTGCGTATCCCAAAGATGGTATCCTTCAAGGGAGAATCTGATTAAATTTCAGACGTCTTCTGAAACACCCTATAGATATTAATTGCTTCAATCCAATTGAAGATTAATTCCTAAGTAGCTCATCAATATCATATTCGTACTAGCTCAAACTTTTCGGGCTATCCGAATTGTTACACTTCTATAAGTACATTCAACTATTTCTAAAAAAAGTCATAGAGATTAATAAACAATTATTTGTGGCATTAATTGTCATAAGCAAACAAACATCGGTATGTTTAGGCTTTAGACAATTTTTCTAGAATTCATAACCTTTTCATAAAATGGTATATTAGTCATCTTTAGATAAGATATGCATTACCCACATGATTCATAATCACATGGTTTAGACATCATCTGAATGACATTTGATTATGCATTTCTTTTCCAGAGGGTTGACTTCTAAAAGAATCGTAATGATAAACGGCTCGTCTCGCCGTGACCTTCTCTTGAATTCTCAAAACTTCTGTCGCTCCATCCCCGCAGGGGCAGAGAACTCGTCGCTGTCTCTGCTGTGCTACCGGAGGCTCTGGGGAAGTCGGAATAGGAGAGCACTCATCTTGGGGAGGGCTTACTACTTAGATGCTTTCAGCAGTTATCCGCTCCGCACTTGGCTACCCAGCGTTTACCGTGCCCCAAATATTTGTTAGGAAATCTACGCGGGAACGCAGCGGAATTTAAAATTTTATTTCCTTTTAACCAGGATCGACTTCGTTTAATCAATAAACAAACGAGTTAGTAGACGGTGGTTACCTTGGTTGATTTAAAAGATCGACGCTTTGACCGTCTAAGGAGAGTAGTTCTGCATAGAGCCGCCCAAGTGTTCGGCCTCTACCGCTAGTCCACACGAACAGCCCGCCGGAATCCCATCATGGATTTCTATCGGAAAACTCCGGTTGCTAGACCGGCCATTTTCCCCTCTCTCCAACCCTCTATAGGATGCTCTCTATTTTACACAAGAACTATTAGCTCTTGGAATTATGATGTACAAAAGAGCTTGACACCCACCTCCTATTTATAGTCATAGGTGGCGCCCCAATAGAGTAGAAAGGAAGAAAACATTTCTCCAATAAAATAAGGAAAATATATTTGATTGATTTATCTCATTTATTATAATATCTTATATCAAATAAATCTAGGATATTGTCAATATCTTATATTGAATATTTATCTTATTACCATAAATCTATTTTTCCAAAATCTATTAATATCTAATATTAATATTATGATAATCTTATTAATTAAATTGCACAATCCGAATGTATCCAAATACACAAAAGATGGCGCCACATTATGGCCAATTCACGTGTGTCAATACACACACAATCTTTGGCCATATATTTAATTAATAATAACATGATCAAATAGTTTGGCAAAATCTATGTGTGTCACAAACACACATTTTTCGCCATATATATATATAATATATATATATATATATATATATATATATATATATATATATATATATATATATATAATATATATATATTTATTTAATCAACATAATTAATATCTTATATTATATTTATTCATAATAAATAAATACCACCATATTAATTTGCCACTATAACATTTATAGTCTCGAGATAAACTTTCCTTATTTGGTTATCATCTATAACCACATTTTAATCCGGCTAGATGTTCTTATGTGTGTGACCCGATAGGTTTCGAATATGTTGGCCGTAGACACAAAGTGCAAATTATGAAAATGCCCTTCATACCTAACGATCACGGAATAGCGTCTAGCAACACACCGTGACCCCCAATCATCGGAAGAGTCAAATGCAATGACTACTACCTTTCATGTGAAACAGTTACCGTATAACTTACAATCCTATCGCTGTAATAATATCCATACGGTCGTTAGTCGAGTGTCAAAACATCAACGACCGTATCTTATAATCTGGATATCATGCTCTCTCGGTAACACATTTACTCCCACTTTGCAAAGATTCACGAAAGTAAGACATTCCTTATAAGAAGGCCATTTCGGATATTCGATCCCAATCATAGGATACGCGATTCCCGGACGACCAATCATGTATACTCCGCATGCTTCAGTATCATACCCAATCACTACCGCATGATCGCCCCGTGGCTGGGGAAACCTCAATAGTGTCAAAGCATGACAATCCACACCGTGATGCCATGAAGACTCGGTCTTAAGGATAATTACACAACCGCCACATAGTGTGACACTTAGTGTAAGTGGGTCAGTCTAACGTACGCATTCTCTAATACACGCCCACGTACAGTCCAAGTGTCTCTACACTTCGATAGACGAGATCTATCCCTGCCCTTAAAGACAGAAGACATCTAATACGTGCTAGCCTGTTCATACTATCAATGCCCTGCTTAATAGTTCATCAGCCTAGAGACATTTAAGTATCAAACTTATTAAAGTGATTAGAGATCTCATCAACCATAATCGCCTATCATGGTTTCTCTATCACAGTTTAATACTAAGGACGTTATCATATAACAATTCATAATTGGTTCTTTAAAAGAACATATATATGACAACAGAAAAGCCATTTAATCTATGTACAAACATAAAGAAATAGTATAAATGATCCGACCCGGTCGGATCCGGTCCAACCCGATTGGGTTTAGGACACTATTCCAAAAATCTCCCACTTGGCCTAAAACCAATCACTCGTACACACAAGACCAAGTTGAAACACAAGAATCTCATGCAATACTCGAAACTAGCCCTAGCCATCAACGGATCGCTGTCCGTGGGGACTCAGACTATCTTCATATCACGTTCCAAATGACCAAGTCAAAGGAACCGCTTTAACACACACACGAATCTCTGACGAGACCCTGGTCCTTGCTTCAAGCAATGAATCCACTTACTATATCAGCTATATAGAAAAGGTGGAAGAACCGTACAAGGTTCAAGAATGAACCTTCTAGATCCATGTACTGCTCCCGCTGCGCCTCTAAGGCACTACTGTGTTTTTGGCTCAATTGTAGAATTTACAGTGACCCATAGGCTAGAACATTTCCAGCTCACTGTATCACTTAATCAAAGTGACTGCAAACCCAGACTGTAGCTCCCACTCGCCTTCATAAGACTCATGATATACATCTGTATATCTACGTTTATTTAATTCCAAGTTTCAATAAACTAGGAACTCTTCCTTAACTTGTTTAAGGATATTCTCGACATTCACCAGATTTACTTTCATACTTGCTCATGACTATTCATGGACTATGAACATCCGGCATTTTCTTTATGATGGTTCCTATCGCAGTAGCAAAGGAAACCTTTCATAAGCATCATCATTCACCTTATCTTTAGGACCAATTTCCTAACATAGACAGATCTCGCGATCTATGCTAAACTCTTTTAGCATCACATCTATATAGGTAAACTATAATTTAACAGCAGTTAAATCTATCGCTATAGATTCTCATTTCCAAAATTAAGAACTGCTAATCCAAGTGCTTTCGTGAAGACGTTGAACTACCAAACATTAATTGACTGTGACATGGGGTGATGATCCTTGAGAGAGATATCTAATACCTTACTCAAAAAATAGTAATGCACTCCCACTATCCATCTTGCACATGGGCATATCCTTCTCTTGACTCAATCAAACTCCTTTGATTATCAAACAAAGAAATCGTCTAGAGAAACTTGTTTGAGTCCATAAATGGATCTCGTGGGCTCACATATCATGTTATCATCTATGAACATTGAGTTGTTTGCCCAACGTCTTCAACACTATCATATAGCCATGATACGAAGTTATAACAAGCATCATCTGATTAGAACTGGGCTCAGCTGGCAGTATAAAGGTAATTACAAGGTTTACACCCCGTACCCCTCAGCCGTCACTATAGCCAGATGGTAATCATATTACAATCCATGTCAGCCTTTCAGGGACACTCCCCTTAGGTAAGACAGACTAGGTTCACAACCTGGTTGTCACTGATGGAATCTAATTCAGATATTATGGCTCCTGGCCATATCTCTCAATCTTGCCTCTCAAACATTCTTTCATAAGTCGTAAGATATTCATTCTTCAAGATGAACATACAAGCAGCCTTTTCAGGCTTGAGGTTATTCACAGACTTACAGAAGTTTTGTGTGCACTGAGCAGTGTTCCACACCTCATCGCTATGTGGCGTCTGCTCATGTTCCATTGGTTGAATATATCTTTGTGGTTCTCAAACTCTTTTGAGATCTGATTCACTCCCACTATTTCTTTTGGAAGAAACACTTCCTTTAGAAGACAGCATGTTTGGAGACAAACATTTTGCCCTGCGGACAAGTAAATAATGTCCAGCATACTAGCTAAGACATTCCACAAAGTTGCATATGTCGTACTAGGCTCCAAGCCTATCTGACTCTGCCTGCGACAACTTCAAATCATCGGTTAAGATAGATTTGACATTATTTTCTTCCATATCTAATATGGAATTTATTCAACCTTTATTCTTTGGAACTAGGTTAAGTATAAGGGCACTATCCCGAAACGGGTAAGGGATACATCGCATGGCTTGCGTCACACCTTTATCATATAAAGTGTTATTTCCATTTTGGGAACACAATCTAATTGCGTATCCCAAAGATGGTATCCTTCAAGGGAGAATCTTATTCCTTTTCAGACGACTTCTGAAACACCCTTCAGGTATTAATTACTTCAATCCAATTGAAGATTAATTCCTAAGTAGCTCGTCAATCTCATATTCGTACTAGCTCGAACTTTTCGGGCTTTCCGAATTATGCACTTCACTGAGTACACTTGACTATTTCTAAAAATAGTCATAGAGATTAACAAACAATTATTTGTGGCATTAATTGTCATAAGCCAACAAACATCGGTATGTTTAGGCTTTAGACAATTTTTCTAGATTTTATAACCTTTTCATAAAAGGGTATTTTAGTCATCTTTAGATAAGATACGTATTACCCACATGATTCATAATCATATGGTTCAACATCATCAGAATGACGTTTAATTACACGCTTCCCTTCCAGAGAGACTATGTCTAGAACAACCATAAATTTTAAGGATAACAGCCATAAAAATATTTAGTTGAGATCCCATCACTTATATCATCTATATAGTGACATCAATCTAGTATGTTAGATTCAGTGACCTTCCAACTTTATCGGAATAACATTTATTCTTTACGATTGAATATGTCTACTAAATCCTAACAAATAACTGAAAGCATGTTCTTTATAAGAACCGGAACATAATAACATTTATTTAGTTCCCTTATCAGTTTACTAGATCCAGAATATGGTATGTGTTACAACGTTTGCTTCACCTTCCATATCTATATTTAATCTTTCTAATTTAATCACACTCGCAAGATATCATATATCTAATAGTTGACTTTCACTTAGATAGATTTATCTCAACAGACTTGCTTAGAATAGAGACTTCGATAAGCCCTCTATTTAAGCACATGCCCTAATTTTTTTTTCTAATCCTTTAAGCACTTGAAAAATGTTTCTTATTGCAGTCTTCATAAGACTTAAGAAAGAGCACAAGAGCCATGTCTTTAATTTCTTTTCATAAAGAAATCTAAAGTTTATTAAATAGTTTATTTATCCTTTTGAATCGTATTCAAAACATTTGACTATTTAATTAACCTTTAAGCAATGATAGAATTAAGTCGATACTTAAATCGTACAATTTTGAAAACAACCTTTCCAAAATTAAACGTGGTCATTCTTATCCAACGTTTGAATTAATTGTCATCGTATGACTGAATGATCATCTTGGATCGTATCCAATATATGACTAATTTGTTGAAACTTATTTCAAATGATTTAATCACATCATGAGCTTCCGCTTTCATTAATAATTAAAGCCTTGGAGTACTCCATCAAATATGTAGTCTCCTTGTCTCTAACTACTATAACGGGATTGCTCGTGTCATTGCTTATTTTAAAAGGATTAAAATTACTTAACCATATTTGAGAACGTTTCTCAAAATTAACAGTCATAATTTGGTTTTACTAATCGAGAATTAAACATAAATATAAAGTTTGCTAAAACTACAACATAAAAATGAAAATAAATGAGTGTTGTTGTCTATACACGCAAAATCAAAAATGGTCTTTTGGTTTATGATTTTGCTCCCACTAGTCAACTACTTCCAATTGACTTTCAAGAATTATTAATTTCTTTAGTGGACAAGATCCCACTAAACTACCCCGACCCCCGCTTTGGCTGGTGGGCCGAAAATAGCATAATAGGTAGACAACATCCCTTTGTCAATCGTATCATATACGACTCTTGTTGTTTGACTAGTCAACTCTTTGACAAATTTTCATCTTATGAAATAGTCAAACCCTTGCCTCTAAAATCCAAACGACCCCGCTTTGGCTGGTGGCCGAGAGAATTCTTAGTCAAGTCATAACCCCAATATTCATGAGATCTCATACGATCATATCTCGATAATAACGATATACCCGAGGTAGGTCAACCCCCTGCTTTGGCTGATGAGTTGGATCCGAACAAGGGCTCTTCACCGTCATTATAATATAGGGAGGCAATTTCAACTTGATTCTTTTGAGATGGAAGTATTTATGTAAATTAATTCACTTAATTAATTTAATTATGGTCTCATCATAAATATGTCTATCTTTATAAACATACATCCTACACATTTATCTAGATCGTGTCTAGTCATGCATCTATCGTATCATATAAAATAAATACAAGCACAAAATTGATAAATGCGTAAAGTAACCGGTATGATCATGGACTTTTCCTAGGTGCGGTTTCGAATACAAACTGACGAAACCGCGGGTCACAATCTAAGGGTAGCTGCAACCGCCAATAGGATCTTTAATGCGCCATTCTCCAATGGGATCTTTATTCTTCTTTCTTTGGTCTCCGTCTTCTGCTCCATTCTTGTTACATTTAATTCTATCTAATAAAATAAATACACCCGCCGGAAACGGGGGGGAGCTAACGGGAATGGGATAAATGCAGAAAATAAACTAGGTCACGTTCTTCATAACGGCCTAGGACAATTTTTAAACCAACAAAAAAATTAAATCATTCACATCTATCCTATCGGTCGAGTCCATGATCAATCGGGGTCCATATAATCATATTATATCTACTATATCTAATCCATACAATAAAATCTTATGAAAAAGATAATATTAAAATTTAACTACTTGCGTCTTAATTAATCAATTAACATTTAATCTATTAAATAATTTTATCCAATCAATTAACTAATTAACATTTAATTAATTAAATGATTTAATCTAAATAAAATTAACGATTAATTTTAAACCGATTTTAATTTTAATTTTAATAAATTAGAACTATTCCAAAATAAATCAAAATTAAAATTATTTCTCTTTTGTTTCTTTCCTTTTGATTCGTAATTAAAAGGGATGTCTTTGGTTTCCTAAACCAAATTTGGCTTAGGCCTGGCCACTTTCCAAAATCAAAATTTTGGAAGTGGCCTAGGCCTAGGCCTTTTACAAATCAAATATTTGAAAAGGGCCTAGGCCTATTCCAAATCAAATATTTGGAAAGGCCAAATAATTTTGGTTTAGGCCTGGCCACTTTCCAAAATCAAAATTTTGGAAGTGGCCTAGGCCTAGGCCTTTTCCCAAATCAAATATTTGGAAAGGGCCTAGGCCTATTCCAAATAAAGTTTGGAAATGCCATTATTATTTTAATGCCATGTGGCATCCCAATGGCCCAAACTATTTGAACCATTGGTTAGCCACATGACACAACTAAACAAATGAGATATTAATCACAACTATGAACCATATTGAATCACAAAATACACAAAACAAAAATTTGGAAATCCGCCAGCATTGACCGGCCGACTGCCGGCAGCAGGCTGCCCTGCCGCCGCCGCCGCCAGTCGGCCGAGCACCACCAGATCTCGCTTTTTTTTTTCTTTTCGTATCAATTTTGCAAATCAAAAATCTTTCATCTTTTAATTACGTGATTTAAACGATAAAATTAACTACGCAATATAACATGCTTATTGCTTAAGCTCGAAGCTCGCTCTGCTACCACTGTTAGGAAATCTACGCGGGAACGCAGCGGAATTTAAAATTTTATTTCCTTTTAACCAGGATCGACTTCGTTTAATCAATAAACAAACGAGTTAGTAGACGGTGGTTACCTTGGTTGATCTAAAAGATCGACGCTTTGACCGTCTAAGGAGAGTAGTTCTGCATAGAGCCGCCCAAGTGTTCGGCCTCTACCGCTAGTCCACACGAACAGCCCGCCGGAATCCCATCATGGATTGCTATCGGAAAACTCCGGTTGCTAGACCGGCTATTTTCCCCTCTCTCCAACCCTCTATAGGATGCTCTCTAATTTTACACAAGAACTATTAGCTCTTGGAATTATGATATACAAAAGAGCTTGACACCCACCTCCTATTTATAGTCATAGGTGGCGCCCCAATAGAGTAGAAAGGAAGAAAACCTTTCTCCAATAAAATAAGGAAAATATATTTGATTGATTTATCTCATTTATTATAATATCTTATATCAAATAAATCTAGGATATTGTCAATATCTTATATTGAATATTTCCAAGATATTGTCAATATCTTATATTAAATATTTATCTTATTACCATAAATTTATTTTTCCAAAATCTATTAATATCTAATATTAATATTATGATAATCTTATTAATTAAATTGCACAATCCAAATGTATCCAAATACACAAAAGATGGCGCCACATTATGGCCAATTCACGTGTGTCAATACACACACAATCTTTGGCCATATATTTAATTAATAATAACATGATCAAATAGTTTGGCAAAATCTATGTGTGTCACAAACACACATTTTTCGGCCATATATATATAATATATATATTTTTATTTAATCAACATAATTAATATCTTGTATTATATTTATTCATAATAAATAAATACCACCATATTAATTTGCCACTATAACCTTTATAGTCTCGAGATAAACTTTCCTTATTTGGTTATCATCTATAACCACATTTTAATCCGCTAGATGTTCTTATGTGTGTGACCCGATAGGTTCCGAATATGTTGGCCGTAGACACAAAGTGCAAATTACAAAATGCCCTTCATACCTAACGATCACGGGATAGCGTCTAGCAACACACCGTGACCCCCAATCATCGGAAGAGTCAAATGCAATGACTACTACCTTTCATGTGAAACAGTTACCGTATAACTTACAATCCTATCGCTGTAATAATATCCATACGGTCGTTAGTCGAGTGTCAAAACATCAACGACCGTATCTTATAATCTGGATATCATGCTCTCTCGAAGTAACACATTTACTCCCACTTTGCAAAGATTCATGAGAGTAAGACATTCCTTATAAGAAGGCCATTTCGGATATTCGATCCCAATCATAGGATACGCGATTCCCGGACGACCAATCATGTATACTCCGCATGCTTCAGTATCATACCCAATCACTACCGCATGATCGCCCGTGGCTAGGGGAAACCTCAATAGTGTCAAAGCATGACAATCCACACCGTGATGCCATGAAGACTCCGGTCTTAAGGATAATTACACAACCGCCACATAGTGTGACACTTATCCGTGTAAGTGGATCAGTCTAACGTACGCATTCTCTAATACACGTCCACGTACAGTCCAAGTGTCTCTACACTTCGATAGACGAGATCTATCCCTGCCCTTAAAGACAGAAGACATCTAATACGTGCTAGCCTGTTCATACTATCAATGCCCTGTTTAATAGTTCATCAGCCTAGAGACATTTAAGTATCAAACTTATTAAAGTGATTAGAGATCTCATCAACCATAATCGCCTATCATGGTTTCTCTATCACGGTTTAATACTAAGGACGTTATCATATAACAATTCATAATTGGTTCTTTAAAAGAACATATATATGACAACAGAAAAGCCATTTAATCTATGTACAAACATAAAGAAATAGTATAAATGATCCGACCCGGTCGGATCCGGTCCAACCCGATTGGATTTAGGACACTATTCCAACAATATTAAGGATAACAGCCATATAAACATTTAGTTGAGATTTCATCACATATATCAACTATATAATGACAACAATCTAGTATGTTAGATTCGGTGACCTTTCAACTTTATCGGAATAACATTTATTCTTTACAATTGAATATGTCTGCTAAATCCTAACAAGCAACTGAAAATATGTTCTTCATAAGAACCGGAACACAATAACATTTATTTAGTTCCCTTATCAGTTTACTAGATCCAGAATATGGTAAGTGTCACAACGTTTGCTTCACCTTCCATATCTGCATTTAATCTTTCCAATTTAATCACTATCGTAAGACATCATATATCTTAAAGTCGACTTTGAACTTAGATAGATTTATCTCAACTCACTTGCCTACAATAGAGACTTCAATAAGTTCTCTATTTAAGCACACGCCCTAACTTCCTTTTTAATCCATCAAACACTTGTAGATATTTCTTAGTGTAGTCTTCATAAGACTTAAGAAAAATCACAAGAGCTATGTCTTTGATTTCCTTTCATACAGAAAATCTAAAGGTTATTAAATAGTTTATTTAACCTTTTGAATCGTATTCAAAACATTAACTACTTAATTAACCTTTAAGTAATGATAGAATTAAGTCGATACTTAAATCTTACAATTTTGAAAACAACCTTTCCAAAATTAGATGTGGTCATTCTTATCCAACGTTTGAATTAATTGTCATCGTATGACTGAATGATCATCTTGGATCGTATCCAATATATGACTAATTCGTTGAAACTTATTTCAAATGATTTAATCATATCATGAGCTTCCGCTTTCATTAATTATTAAAGTCTTGGAGCACTGCATCATTTATGTAGTCTCATTGTCTCTAACTACTATAACGGGGTTGCTCGTGTCATCGCTTATTTAAAAGGATTAAAATTACTTAACCATATTCGAGAACGTTTCTCAAAAGGTAACAGTCATAATTTGGTTTTACTAATCGAGAATAAAACATAAATATAAAGTTTGCTAAAACTACAACATAAAAATGAAAATAAAAGAGTGTTGTTGTTTATACACGCAAAATCAAAAATAGTCTTTTGATTTATGATTTTTCTCCCACTAGTCAACTACTCCTAATTGACTTTCAAGAATCTTTCAAAATTCTTTAGTGGCCAAGATCCCATCTGGTTACCCCGATTCCCGACGAGGGCCGATCAACTGGAAAAATTCGAACGGTATGTAACACTTACCAATCACATCTCTATGTAACTTTTGGTGGTTGACTAGTCAACTCTTTGACAATTCACATCTTTATGTGGTAGTCAACCCCTTGCCTCTAGAATAAGACGGTCCTGACGAGGGCCAATCACCGCAATACTCTAGTCAAGTCATAACCCAATATTTGTGAGATCTTATACGATAATATCTCAATAACGACGATATACCCGTGGTAGGTCAACTCCCGACGAGGGCCGATCAATTGGATACGAACAAAGGATCTTCACCGTCGCTATAATATTGGGAGACAATATTTCGACTTGATTTTTGTTGTGGAAGTATTTACGTGAATTAATTCACTTAATTAATTTTAATTACGGTCTCATCAAATAGATCTATCTCTATAGACATACATCCTACACATTTATCTAGATCGTGTCTAGTCATGCATCTATCGTGTCATATAAAATAAATACAAGCACAAAATAAATAAATGTGTAAAGTAACTGGTGTGATCATGGACTTTTTCCTAGGTGCGGTTTTGAATACAAACTGACGAAACCGCGGGTCACAATCTAAAGGTAGCTGCAACTGCCAATAGGATCTTTATTGTTGTACACCAATAGGTTCTTTAGCTCTCTTTGGTCTTCATCTTCTTGCTCCATTCTTGTTACATAATGATCTATCTGATAAATAATTACACACGCCGCACGCGGGGGGAGCTAACGGAATGGGATAAGTGCAAAAAGTAAACTAGGTCACGTTCTTCATAACGGCCTAGGACAATTTTCCAAAAAAAAACCAACATAAAGAAAACATTCCCATCTATCCTATTGGTCGAGTCTGTGATCAATCGGAGTCCTTTGGAAATATCCTAGGCCTAGGACTTTTACAAATCAAATATTTGAAAAGAGCCTGGGTCTATTCCAAATTAAAATTTGGAAAGGCCAATATGCCACTATGGTTTCCCAATGGCCCAAACTATTTGAACCATTTGTTAGTCATATGACACAACTAAACAAAAGAGATATCTATGCACAATAAATATCACAAAACGAAAAGGGTCGATCTCCCCGTTGGAAGAGGACAACCGACGACGGCAGCCCTAAGGCCGCCGCCGCCGCAGAGGTGGGGGCCGCCGCTAGTCGGCAGAGCCCCCCAATCGAACGCTATTTTTTTTAAACGTTTCGCGATTACAGATCTTGCATCTATCGATTAATTACTATGCAATTAAATTATGCTTATTGCATAAGCTCGAAGTTTGGCTCTGCTACCACTGTTTGGAAATCACTAGTTTAACGCAGCGGAATTTAAAATTTGATTTCCTTTTTCTACATCATTCTTCGTTTAATGCAATAAACACGTTAAGTAGTTCGACGGTTATACCTTGTTGATCTATAATATCGTCGCTTTGACCGTCAATGGAGAGTAGTGCAGTGTATAAGCCGTCCACGCGTCCGGCCTCTATCGCTATTCCACACGAACTCCTCGTCGGAATCCTCCTAGGATTGCACTTGGAAAACTCCGGTTGTTAGACCGGCCTTTTTCCCCACACTCTAACTCACTGTAGGATTCTCTCTATTTTACAAAAGAACTATGAGTTCTTGCAATTGTGATGTACAAAAGAGCTTGACACCCACTTCCTTTTTATAGGCAAAGTTGCGCCCCAAATATGAGTGGAGGAGAAGAAAACATTTTCCCAATAAAATAAGGAAAATCTCCTAGATTGATTTATCTATTTTATTATAATATCTCATATTAAATAAAATCTAAATATTGCCAATATCTTATATTGATTACATTTATCTTATTACCATAAATCAATTTACACATGTGTGCAAATCTATAGTCATTAATATCTATGTATATTCTTTAATTAATATAATACTATTATTAATTAATTTTCAAAATACATGTATATCATATATATATATATATATATATATATATATATATCAATATACATATTAATTAATCAACAAAGTTAATATCTTGTATTCTATTTATTCATAATAAATAAATACCACCATATTAATTTACCACTATAACCTTTATAGTACGAGATAAACTTTCCTTATTTGGTTATCATCTTATAACCACATTTTAATCCGGCTAGATGTTCATATGTGTGTGACCCGATAGGCTTTCGAATGTGTTGGCCGTAGACACAAAGTGCAAATTATGAAAATGCCCTTCATGCCTAACGATCACGGGATAGCGTCTAGCAACACACCGTGACCCCCAATCATCGGAAGAGTCAAATGCAATGACTACTACCTTTCATGTGAAACAGTTACCATGTAAATTACAATCCTATCGCTGTAATAATATCCATACGATCGTATCTCGAGTGTCAATACATTAACGATCGTATCTTATAATCTGGATATCATACACTCTCTCAGAATAACACATTTACTCCCACTTTGCAAAGATTCTCGAGAGCAAGACATTCCTTATAAGAAGGCCATTTTGGATATTTGATCCCAATCATAGGTTACGTGATTCCCAGACGACCAATCATGTATACTCCGCATGCTTCAATATCATACCCAATCACTACCGCATGATTACCCCATGGCAAGGGGAAACCTCAATAGTGTCAATGCATGACAATCCACACCGTGATGCCATGAAGACTCCGGTCTTAAGGATAATTACACAACCGCCATATAGTGTGACACTTAATGTAAGTGGGTCAGTCTAACGTACCCATTCTCTAATACATGTCTTCGTACAGTCCAAGTGTCTCTACACTTTGATAGACGAGATCTATCCCTGCCCTTAAAGATAGAAGACATCCAATACGTGCTAGCATGTTCATACTATCAATGCCCTGTTTAATAGTACATCAGCCTAGAGACATTTAAGTATCAAACTTATTAAAGTGATTAGAAATCTCATCAACCATAATCGCCTATCATGGTTTCTCTATCACAGTTTAACACTAAGGATGTTATCATATAACAATGCACAATTGGTTCTTTAAAAGAACAAATATATGACAACAGAAAAGCCATTTAATATATGTACAAACATAAAGAAATAGTAGTAATGATCCGACCAGGTCGGATCCTGTCCAACCTGATTGGGTTTAGGACGCTATTTCAACACTATTTTAGTAAACACAATAGCCGGATTATCCTTGGTGTTGATCTTCCTTACTACAACCCTTTCTCATTTCTCATAAAATGATACCTTGCATCAATATGCATGGTTCTCTCATGGTGAACCTGATCCTTAGCTAGACAAATTCCACTTAAACTATCACAATATATCTCAGCTTGATCCTGATGTAGCCCAAAATCACTGACCAGTCCCTTCAACATGATACCCTCCTTGGTTGCTTGAGTAGGAGCCATATATTCTGACTCAGTAGTTGATAAAGCCGATGTGTCCTAAAGAGTTTCTTTCTAGCTAACAACTAAATTCCGCAATGTGAAAATATAACCAGTCATAGATTTTATAATGTCCACATCACCTGCATAATCAGCATGAACATTCTTTTCATAGCTTTGCCAGTGTTTCTTTCAAGGTTGATCCATAAACTAGCTGACAACACTGACTGCCTGAGCCAGATCAAGCTTAATGCACACCACGGCATACATCAGACCGCCAACTACTCTAGCTTAGGGAACTTTTGACATGTACTCCTTCTCATCTGCTTATTGTGAAGCATAAACAGATAAACGAACATTAGATGCCGTTGGAGTATCTATTGGTTTTGCAGCAGACATGCCAGATCTGGCTAAAATCTCTGTATATAACCCTGCTGAGATAAAAACAGCTTCTTCTGACTTTTGTCTCTCTAGATCTCCATTCTCAAAATATTCTTGGCTACACCCAAATCTTTCATTTCAAATTCAGCTTTAAGAAGGCTCTTCAGATTCTGAACATCAAATGTAATATCCCGATTTTTCAAAAAGGGCATCTTTGTCTTTTCACAAAAAAATATGAATATTAGGTTTGGAATTAAAAAAAGGGGTAATAAGGATTTAATTAATTAGTTGGGATTTTAAAAGGAAAACTAATACTAAATTAACCTAATTATAGTTCTAAGTAAAAAATCATCTATGAGTGGCGCAAGGTTTGAAAAAAAGAAGAGGAGAGACTTTCGAATCTCTTGGCTAATCCGTTGATCGTTTCCACAGACTATTCAAGGGAAAAGGGATCATCTCAAGGCGAGGAAGCCTTTGATACCGACAATCCCTAAATCCGTTAACATAAGTTTTCCCCCATCGTTCTTGGTGATTCGGGTTTAATCACCATTGTTAAGGTTGAGTTTTTCTGAGTTAATTTTTTGTAGTGATCAGCTTTGGTTCGAATCGTTGTAGGTTCGGAGTTCTAAAGCTTAACCATTTCAAGGTTTTGGTAGCGTGGATCGTAGTAGCTCGCAATTAAGGTAACGTGGTTCTTATCGTATGATTAAGGTGTTGTAAAGTTATAGAGCAATTTGTATGTTTATTTTCATTGTTTATGATCTGTTTAAGTTGGATTTTGGGGAGGAATTGGGTTGGGAATCATATTTTAACAGTTGCTGATTTCTAGGAAAAACCCAGGCAAACGAGCGTTTGCACAAGGGCAAACAGGCATTTGCGATCTTTACGTTTCAAACGAGTGTTTGGTTTTATGGATGAGCATTTGAGGGTTCGACATTTGATACAGGATGAGGCTTTTTTTCATGAATGGGCATTTGAGGAGTAGTAAATGTTCGTTCAAGGAAAACGTGCGTTTACAGGGTGTCGAACGTGCGTTTGACCTGTCTATTTTGTTTCTTTACTGTTTTATCGTGTCAGCTTGGTTTCAGTCTTTATAAAAATGTCCTTACTACTTAACCTTATGTGACAAAGCCTTGAACAAGCTTTTGATGCGTTTAGTTCCGGCACCATATGGATTCCATAAAAAGATTAAGTGTGGGACCGTCGAAAGCTTTGGATTTGCCTTGTGCTTCAATAAGCTGGGGTTTATCAATGTCTGTGTATGTGCTAGGTTTTGTTAGCTTTTAGTGGTCTTAAGAAGAGGGAGTAGACTGATAGATGAGCCTTTTATGTGAATCAACTTAGGTGGGTAGTTAAACATCTAATCAAACGTATGTGTTAGATTAATAATATTAAACATCATGCAATGCTTGGTAAGGCATAGTACAATATCGCGATGTGTTCTCTGACTAGACAAAGTAGACTGTACCCATGCCGGTCAATCAATTGGCTAGATAAAGCGTCTGGTGCACTCTGCCGGTCATCACACTATCGGGACTCAGATATTCCCGGGGCTACTAGAGCGTGTCTCTAAGTAGGTTGCACCCAGTTGTCTTAGTACATCCTATTACTAGGCGTAGTGCCCTTGTTATTCATAATGTAACCAACTTGAGCTAAACTAGATAACTTTGGAACCTCATGTTATGCTATGAACATAATATGATAGTTAGCTAGGGCTAATAATGGAATGAATTAATAAAAGACGGCATTGCTTTTATTTTTTTATGAGACCTATGTTATACGATCTTCTACGCGTTACTAAGTACTTATGTACTTACCCCGTTACTTATGTTTGTCTTTCTCTTTCCCTAAAGAAGATGAACAGGTTTCTAATGTTGATGAGTTCTTCGACGATGACGTGTGAGATGGAGCTCTCGAAGAGTTAGTTTCTTTAGTTTTGGTTTCTTTCAATAAAGTTGTTGATTCAAGTTCAAACAATGTTGTCTTTATTTTGGATTAGTTCCGTTTGAGTTCTTTTGGATTTGAATGTTGGATGATTTAGTTTTCTTTAGTGGATTTAGTTTTCGCAGCATTGAAAACCGTTTGTTTGATCTTTTGTTTCCCGAGTCATTTATCTTCCGCGTCGTTTTAGTTCTGATGTATAACGTAAGGCTTACATATATTATTGGATTTATTTGATAATATTTGTGCCGAGCGCTCTTTCCGGATAAGGACTTGGTATCTGGGAACGGGGCGTTACAGTTGGTATCAGAGAGAAGGTTTTACTTGCTGTGTAGGACTTGATTTCTTCTTTAAGATAAGTTTTAAAGCTTTAGTCACCCCTCTCTTTTCTTGGTTATAGAATGGTTCTTACTAGAGGAGGAGCTAATACAAATAACACCGCGGCGACTACCACCCAGACAGTTCATATTGAGGCAGAAGTTACTGAGGTTATGATTGCGAGAAGGAGAAGAAGTGGACCAGCTACCATGGGCCCTATAGTTTCTCATGTGAACACCCCATCTGTGAGCAACATCATGCATAGGGTGAATCAAGGACCAGATATTGTCATTAGGGGAATAGTGAAACAAGGGGGTCCTTCACAGTTTAACCCTAACATACCGTTCATCACTACTTCAGCAGGAGTAACACCAGGAGTGTCTGTGCCTCCAATGACCACAAGCTGGACAGGATTAGGACTTTCTCAACTACCGACTAGTCAGTTTTTCAATCGTCCATAAACATCAGCATTTTCCACCACACCACTAAGCTTTACGCCTCAACCAACGGTTCTTCCGCCACCACCGCCTAGGTCTGATACTTTTGTAGCACTTGGCTACACCTATCCACAACCGAATTACCCGTATCAGACGTATCTGCAATAGACCCACCCCCAACAACTGGTTCAGCAACCTCAACCACGGTATCAGAATGTTATTGCCTCTACGGTTGAGTATCCCATACCCTATCTACCTCAACAACCAGCTATGGGTTATCCTGCAGGTCTAACGGCTCAGAATGCTCCCCCAGTTCAGCAGCCGATACAGCATTATCATTTTGGGGGTTACGACATGCCAGTGGATTGGTATGATAAGATGAAGAAGCACAGGGTGTCAGAATTCTTTAGCAATGTTGAGCCAGCAGCAGTAGATTTGTGGATTCGTGGGTTTGAGAGGACGGGTAGAAATGTGAAAGCTCCAGAAACTGAATGGGCTTAGTTAGCAGTATCCTTGTTGGCAGGAAATGCAGAAAGTTGGATGGAAGCTTATAAACAAGTTAACCCGAGGATCACGGATTGGGCAGTGTTTAAGGATCTATTCTACAAGGAATACTTTCCTAGAACTGCACAGAATGCAAAGCCCAATGAATTTCTGAGTTTGAAACAAGGAAGATACGCTACAGTGACTCAATACTCCCAGAAATTCCATGAGTTAGGCAGATTCTACCCTGAAATCATGAGAAGCGAAGTGAAGAAGATTAACAAGTACATGGAAGGATTGTCACATGAAGTGGCAAAGGGCATTCTAGGAGATAGACCTACTAGCATGGCAAACGTCATGGATAGAGCTTTGATTATGGAAAGATTTGCTAGTAAACAGACGGTTCTAGTTGGAGACAAGAGGCCTTTCTCGAATTATCAAGGGAATAATAGAGGAGCACCGCAGCAGAATGTTAAGAGGACGGGAAATCTGGCCAGTTCAGCAGGTGGAACACCATCGGTTTGTGCTAAGTGTAACAAGGCACATACAGGAGAGTGCATGGCAGTTAGCATGAGTTGTTTCCACTGTGGGGAAGTGGGACATTACTCGAGAGCATGCCCTAAGATGCTCTCTCAAGGTAATCAGGCAGAAGGACGAGGTAACCAGCAGGGTAATCGTGCCACGGGTAGCAGACCAGTTCGTGTCTTCGCAGTAGATTCAAAACCGGAAGAGTTAGATGACCTTGTGGTGACAGGTACTTTTCAGTGTTTGTGTTTATTATAGATATATAATATGATATAGCACGCATATGATATTATATATTTGTTCTTAAATTGATTCACTTGTCAGGTACCATAATCATAGATAATCTAGCAGTCTCAGCTCTGTTTGATACTGGAGCTTCAGGGACTTTTGTTTCCTCTAAGATAGATAAGAAGTTGAACATACCTCTTAAGGAATTGGAGAGACCTTTGAGTATAACCACACCTTTGGGCAGAGTTACTAGATGTGCTCAGGTCACACCCCAAGTTGATATTAGAGTTGCGACTTATAGGTGCCAGCATGCATTGACGGTGATGGATTTCTAAGATTTTGATGTTATCCTGGGTATGGACTGCTTGTCCAAGAATTATGTCTACTTGGATTATAAGGGTAAGAGGGTGATCTTTAAGGTTCCAGGAAAATTAGCTAAGACGTTTCAGGGTAATGTATACAAGCCTAGGAAAGGTCGTCATCCGATTATCTCAGCAGTTAAAGCCCTAAGAGCTTTGAAGAAGAGATGCTAGGGTTTCGTTGTTTATGCATTAGATAAGGAAAAGCATAGGCCCGAGTTATGAGAGACTCGTGTAGTTAAGGACTTTCCTAAAGTTTTCCTGGAAGATTTGCCAGGACATATGCCTGATAGGGCCATAGAGTTTGAGATCGAATTGATCGCAGGAACATCACCAGTAGCTAAAGCACCTTATAGAATGGCACCAGCGGAGTTGAAAGAGTTGAAAACTCAACTTCAGGAGATGCTAGAGATAAACATCATCCAGCCAAGTACAACACCGTGGGGAGCACCGGTCTTGTTTGTGAAGAAGAAAGATGGGAGTATGCGTTTGTGCATCGACTACAGAGAGTTGAATAAACTGACGATCAAGAATAAGTATCCTTTACCCAGGATTGATGATCGGTTCAGTCAGTTGCAAGGTAAGAAGGTGTTCTCTAAGATTGATCTTAGGTCCGGTTATCATCAGTTGAGGTTCAAGGTGTCAGATATACCTAAGACAACCTTCAGTACGAGATATGGACATTATGAGTTTTTGTTCATGCCGTTTGGACTCACTAGTGCTCCATCGAAGTTCATGGACTTGATACAAAGAGTTTTCATGCCTTATCTCGATAAGTTTGTGATAGTTTTCATAGACGATATCTTGGTATACTCTAAGGATGAGAAAGCGCATGAAGAACACCTAAGGATAGTTCTACAAACCCTAAGAGAGAATAAAATTTTCTAAGTGTGAGTTTTGGTTTGACCAAGTTAGTTTTCTTGGGCATGTAGTTTCTGGAGAAGGCATTAAGGTGGATCCAGTGAAGATAGAAGCCGTTGCTAAGTGGCCTAGACCTACATCAGTGACTGAGATAAGAAGTTTCTTGGGTTTAGCTGGTACTACTGGAAGTTTGTGCAGGATTTCTCTAAGATAGCTACACATCTCATGAGGCTTACTCAAAAGAACGTTAAGTATGAGTGGACCAATGAATGTGAGGAAGCTTTTCAGACTTTGAAAGAAAAGTTGACCACAGCACATGTGTTAGCATTACCGGAAGTTTTTGATAACTATGATGTATATACAGATGCAACGGGTCAAGGTTTGGGTTGTGTTTTGATGCAATCAGGAAAGGTAATTGCTTAAGCCTCTAGGCAATTAAATGTGCAAGAGAAGAATTACCCTACACACGACTTGGAGTTGGCAGCGGTGGTGTTTGCTCTGAAGCTTTGGAGACACTATTTGTATGGTGTCAAGGCAAGGATCTTACGGATCATAAGTGTCTTAAGTTCTTCTTTACTCAGGAGAATCTGAACATGAGACAAAGAAGATGGTTGTAGCTGATGCACTTAGCTGGAGGTCGGTTAATGCTATCACTACCTTGCAAGAAGTTGTGGATCGGTTCTATGGGATGCAGATTCAAGTGTTTGAGCGGAAGGGAGAAGCTCATAATTTGGCGCCATTGATGGCAAGATTAGATTTTCTAGATGAGATTCGGGCTAAGCAAGATAAAGACCATGTGTTGTTTGATTTGAAGTGAGTAGCTCGAGAGAAGCCTACAATGGGTTATCAGTTGGACAAGAGTGGTCATCTTTGGTACGGAGACCGTTTGTGTGTGCCCGATATGGATGGCCTAAGGGAGAAGGTTATGGATGAAGCTCATAAGATTTCTTTTGCGGTACACCCAGGAGCCACTAAGATGTATAGAGATCTCAAGGAGAGATATTGGTGGCCTAGTATGAAGCTAAGGATCGCAGAGTTTGTGGCAAGATGTGATACATGCCAGAGAGTGAAAGAAGAACACAGAAGGCCTGGAGGATTGTTGAAACCCTTGGAGATGCCATAATGGAAATGGGAGAATATCACGATAGATTTCATCACCGGTTTGCCTAAGACTAAGGGCGGTCATGACATGATTTGGGTGATTGTGGATAGACTTAAAAAATCAGCCCATTTCTTGCCATGTAAAGTGGACATGCCTATAAGGAAGTTCGCTACTATATATATCGACAAAATAGGAAAGCTTCATGGTATGCCAATATCTATTGTATCTGACAGGGATAGTAGATTTATCAGTGGCTTCTTGAAGGGTTTACAGAAAGCTTTTGGGACAAAGACTGATTTGAGTACAGAGTTTCATCCGCAGATGGATGGGCAGTCAGAGAGAACAATTCAGACTCTCGAGGATATGCTTAGAGCTTGTGTTTTGGATGCCGGATGATCATGGATAGATTACCTCAATTTGTCTGAGTTTGCTTACAACAATAGTTACCATGCTAGTTTAAGAATGCCACCTTTTGAGGCCTTGTATGGTAGGAAGTGTAAAACTCCACTTTACTGGGATGAAGTGGGAGAGAAACACATCACAGGGCCGGAGATGGTTCAGCAAGCCAAGGAGAAGATCGAGTTGATAAGGAAGAATCTGAAAGCCGCTCAAGATCGTGAAAAGAGTTGGGCCGATGTTAGAAGAAGACCGCTAGAGTTTGAGGTCAGGGATAGAGTTTACCTTTGAGCGTCTCCAATGAAGGGTTTCAATAGGTTCGGACAAAAAGGAAAGCTAAATCCAAGGTATGTAGGACCTTTTGATGTCGTCGAAAGAGTTGGAAAGTTGGCGTATAGACTACGGTTACCAGAATCGATGTCTAGAGTCCACAATGTTTTCCATGTATCGATGCTTAGGAAGTGTCTATCTAAAGTGGAGGTGGAATCTGAGATTGATCCGGAAATTATACAAGATAATCTTTCATACATGGAGAAGCCGATTAAGATTCTGGATAGAAAGGAAAAGATGATAAAGAGGCGAGTGATCCCGTTAGTGTTAGTGCAATGGAGCAATCATGCACCGACTGAAGCCTCTTGGGAAGTGGAAGCGGACATGTTCTACGAGTTTCCAGAGTTCCTTCATATACCAGGTACATTCTAGTTTCGAGGACAAAACTCCTCTTAAGGGGGGAGGAATGTAATAGCCCAATTTTTCAAAAAAGGGCATCCTTGTCTTTTCACGAAAAATATGAATATTAGGTTTGGAATTAAAAAAAAGGGGGGTAATAAGGATTTAATTAATTAATTGGGATTATAAAAGGAAAACGAATCCTAAATTAACCTAATTATAGTTCTATGTAAAAAATCATCTAAGAGTGGCGCAAGTTTTGAAAAAAAGAAGAGGAGAGACTTTCAAATCTCTAGGCTAATCCGTTGATCGTTTCCACAGACTCATCAAAGGAAAAGTGATCATCTCAAGGCGAGGAAGCTTTTGATACCGACAATCCCTAAATCCGTTAACGTAAGTTTTTCCCCCATCATTCTTGGTGATTAGGGTTTAATCACCATTGTTAAGGTTGAGTTTTTCTGAGTTAATTTTCGTAGTGATCAGTATCTGAGTTAATTTTCATAGTGATCAGTTTTTCTGAGCTTTTCAAGGTTTTGCTAGCGTGGATCGTAGTAGCTTGCAATTTAAGGTAACATGGTGTTCTTATCGTATGATTAAGGTGTTGTAAAGTTATAGAGCAATTTGTATGTTTATTTTCATTGTTTATGATCTGTTAAAGTTGGATTTTGAGGAGGAATTGGGTTGGAAATCGTATTTTAACAGTTGCAGATTTCTGGGAAAAACCCAGGCAAACGGGCGTTTGCACAAGGGCAAACGGGCTTTTACAATCGTTACATTTCAAACGAGCGTTTGGGGTTTATGGACAAGCGTTTGAGGGTTCGACATTTGATACAGGATGTGGCTTTTTTTTCACGAACGGGCGTTTGGGGAGTAGTAAACGTTCGTTCAAGGAAAACGTGCGTTTACAGGGTGTAGTACGTGCGTTTGACCTGTCTATTTTGTTTCTTTACTATTTTATCGTATCAGCTTGGTTTCAAACTTTATAAACATGTCCTTACTACTTAACCTTATGTGCCAAAGCCTTGAACGAGCTTTTGATGCGTTTAGTTCCGGCACCATATGGATTCCCTAAAAAGATGAAGTGTAGGACCGTCGAAAGCTTTGGATTTGCCTTGCGCTTCGATAATCTAGGGTTTATCGATGTCTGTGTATGTGCTAGGTTTTGTTAGAGTCTAGTGGTCTTAAGAAGAGGTAGTAGACTGATAGGTGAGCCTTTTATGTGAATCAACTTAGGTGGCTAGTTAAACATCTAATCAAACGTATGTGTTAGATTAATAATATTAAACATCATGCAATGCTTGGTAAGGCATAGTACAATATCACGATGTGTTCTCTGACTAGACAAAGTAGACTATACCCACGCCGGTCAATCGATTGGCTAGATAAAGCATCTGGTGCACTCTGCCGGTCATCACACTATCGGGACTCAGATATTCCCCGGGCTACTAGAGCGTGTCTCTAAGTAGGTTGCACCCAGTTGTCCCAGTACATCCTATTACTAGGCGTAGTGCCCTTGTTATTCATGATGTAACCAACTTGAGCTAAGATAGATAAATTTCGATCCTCATGTTATGCTATGAACATAATATGATAGTTAGCTAGGGCTAATAATGGAATGAATTAATAAAAGACGGCATTGCTTTTATGTCTTTATGAGACCGATGTTATACGATCTTTTACGCATTACTAAGTACTTATGTACTTACCCCGTTACTTTATGTTTGTCTTTCTCTTTCCCTATAGAAAATGAACAGGTTTCTAATGTTGATGAGTTCTTCGACGATGACGTGTGAGATGGAGCTCTCGAAGACTTAGTTTCTTTAGTTTTGGTTTCTTTCAATAAAGTTGTTGATTCAAGTTCAAACAATGTTGTCTTTCTATTGGATTTGTTCCGTTTGAGTTCTTTTGGATTTGAATGTTGGATGATTTAGTTTTCTTTATTGGATTTAGTTTTCACTGCATTGAAAATCGTGTGTTCGATCCTTTGTTTCCCGAGTCGTTTTATCTTCCGCATCATTTTAGTTCTGATGTATGACGTAAGGCTTACATATATTATTGAATTTATTGATAATATTTGTGTCGAGCGCTCATTCCGGATAAGGACTCGGTGTCCGGGAACGGGGCGTTACATCAGACTTCTTTTCGGCAGCTATCAACAAATCATCCATATGCAGGACAAGATAGATATGTGATCTATCTCTCAGCTGACTGTGATACACACAACAGTCATATGGACTTTTATTATAACCTAGTTGGATCATGTAACTGTCAAACCTTTTATACCACTACCTAGGAGCCTTTTCAGTCCATACAGGGACCTCTTCAACTTGCACACAAAACCTTCCATGCCAGGAACTTGGAATCCCTCTCGCTGAGTCATGTATATCTCTTTATCTACCTCACCATGTAGAAAGGTTGTCTTCACATCTAACTGCTCAAGTTCAAGATCATGTTGTGCCACCATTAATAATAACACTCTGATTGAAGTGTGTCTGACTACTGGTGATAATATCTCATCAATGTCCACCCCTTATTTCTAAGTGAACCCTCTTGAAACCAAACGTGCTTATACTTCACCCCTTCTGCCTCAATCATTCCTTCCGTTTTCTTGAAGATCCACTTGCAAGTAATAACTCTCCTAAGAGCTAGATGTTTGACTAGATCTCAAGTCTGATTCTTCGGTAATGACTCCATTTTAGCACCCATGGCGGCAAGCCATTATGATGCTTGAGAACTGTCACTACTTCCCTATAAGTAGAAAATTCATACTCATCCACTTCTTCTACAACTTGAAGTGCATATCCAACCATATCTTCAAACCCATAGCTCTTTGGAGTTACCCCAACATTGGCTCTGGTGAAAGCTATATTCTGCTAACCAATATATGTTGTTTGACGCTCAGCTGACCTTTGTTCAGCTAACTGGCTTGGATCCTGCTCTAGTTCAGCAACCAGATCAGATGAGTGCTGACTTGGATCAGCTGAGTGTTGCATCTCAGCTGACTCCACTTGAAGCTCCACCTATTTCTCAGCCCTCTCGGATTCAGCATTGGTTTCAGATTCAGCAGACCTCTCCACTGATGAGCTGATCCTCGAATTTTCATCAAAAACCACATCTCTACTAAGTATGACCGTTTTCTCTGTCGATGACCAAATTTTATAACCCTTCACCCCATCGCCATACCCTACAAATACCCCTTCTTTGCTCTTAGTTCCATCTTCCCTTCACTAACATGATAGTAAAATGTGCTTCCAAAAACCCTAAGAACTGAGTTGTCAGTGAGCTTTCCTGACCACATATCAAATGGTGTCTTGAGATTGATCCTTGTGTGAGACTCCTGTTGATTAAGTAGCAAGTTGTTCTTACAGCTTCTGCCCAAAATCCCCTTGATAAACCGGCATTAGAGAGCATACATCTTGCCCTCTCCAGAAGAGTTTGATTCATCCACTCAGCTACACCATTCTGTTGAGGTGTATTCCTGATTGTGTGATGTCTGGCAATACCCTCATCCTTACAGAATGTATCAAACTCAGACCAGTAGAATCCCAGACCATTATATGTTCGAGGCCTCTTGACTTTCTTGCTTGTCTAATTCTTCACTAGACCCTTCCACTGCTTGAAACTATTGAATGCCGCACTCTTCTGTTTCATCATCACCACCCAAGCCATTCTTGAATAGTCATCTATGAATGACACAAAATATCTGTGACCACCCAATGATTCCACCTTTGTTGGACCCCAGCAATCAGAATGGATATAATCAAGTTATGCATTTCTACTATGTTTGCCTGTTGAGAACTTTCTTCTATGTAGCTTCCCAAACACACAGTGCTCACAAAAGTCCAGAGTCTTGACCTTATATCCCCCAAGAAAACTTGCTAAAGAAAGGACATGCATTCCTCTTTCACCCATATGACCAAGTCTCATGTGCCACAACATGGTCTGCTGAGTTTGGTGAACTGCTAAGCATGCCATTGCAGCAGAGCCATATACGGTAGAGCCTTGTAATATATACAAGGTTCCCTTATTGATACCTTTGAGGACCACAACTAAATCTTTGTAGACATTCAGCTCTCCACCTTCTCCCTTGAAATTGAACACTTGTTGTCCATCAGACTAAGAGATACCAAATTCTTGGACATCTGTGGAACATGTCTAACATCTTTCAGTGTGCAGAATCTACCATCCTCTGTCATCAGCTGAACTGAGCCAATTCCCACTATATTGCCGACCTTGTTGTTTGCCATAGAAATATGACCAACATCCTTCAGTTGATAAGTAGAAAACCACTCCATGTGTGGACAAAATATATTGGATGCTCTAGAATCTAGGATCTAAACATCATCATGGTGTGTTGAATCCCCAACAACTAGAACCAGATCCTTATCAGAATGCTCAGCAGCCACGGCTGTTGTGCCAGAATTGCTCTCCTGCTGTCTTTTCTTCTTTGGACAATTGGACTTCCAATGTCCCTGCTCCTTATAGTAATTAAAGTGGGGTTTGGGGTTTTTGACCCTACCTTCTTGGAGTTCTTCTTCCTAGATTGTCCATGTCCCTTTCCACTGCTGCTGACTACTAGTCCGACAGCCTGATTGTCTGCGCCTGCTACCTTGTGTCTCAACTCTCTGGCATGAAAAGCTGACCTAACATCTTCTAAAGCCACTGTAAAAACTCCCTGGCATGCAAAGCTATCACTACATTAACATACAAGAAAGTAAGCATATAAATCAATATTAACTTTACACATTACTTTTCATCATGTTCCTCATATTCATTAATAGATTCATCTTTAATTTAAAACTTTCATCATGCTGCTCATGCTCGTGCTCTTGCTCTTGCTTTAGGTTTACGTTCATGAGTATCACACTTTGTTTAGTAAAGCCTTAACATGGAGAACCTACTCTTTTCTTTGACAAACCGGAAATGTTCATTATTATAGCACATGGACAGAGACTGTTGACCGGCCCAACATAATGTTCATTATGCTTGCCCATGAACAAGGGCCGGTGCCGAAGACCCTCGATGATTCATTGTCTTTATTACAATCAAAATACATAACCATGAACCAGGCTTCTCTTTTACTTGGTTTTCATGCTCCTAATCATATTCTTTAATTTTTTTTAATTATCATGCTCAATTTAACATAACATATAATAACACATTGCATAGCTTTCTTTCTTACATTATTTCTTACTTCATAAACACATAAGCATGAATGTAAAAATACTGGATCATTTAATGAGATTCAAATTATTAAACATAAATTTTTTAATCTGTATGAAAAGTCAAACGAGACAATTAAAATAGGATGGGGGAGTATTTAAATCTTAACAATAAACAAACACTTATCGACTATTATGTTGACTTTACAATACAACAATTCTACCCAAATATTATCTTCTATTACTTGTGCTTTTTGGTTGTCATCTACAAAATGCCTTTTTGAGACGATGAAGTAACATGCTATTTCATTTATTTTTACTAGGCGTTATGGAATGCACCAATGTATCTTTTAGCTAGATAAACGATGTTGGTGTTACTACGTGGGCCAGTAGGGCGCTAGATAATGTGCGATCCATTTGTCTGGCGCACGAATTTGGTTATATAATTTTTATTTTTATTTCTAAAAAATTCCTACTGTCTTCATAATTGGCAAAAGAATTGATCGATATGAAACAGCTCTTAACTAGGTTTTACCTCTAAGTAAGAGTCATGTGTCGAACTCCGGATTAGTTGGACAAGTTGATTCTGTTGAAAACAGCAAAGTAAACCTTGAAAGTTGCAGGAAAAGCCATTAACGAACTTTGAGCATTCAAGAATTCGAACGTGGAAGAAGGCGGGAAAATAGAACTTGAAGAATTCTGTAAATTGAGCTTACAATCGAAGAATTAAAGAAAATAACTAACTACTAATGATCCTAATTACACTTTATATAGGACAGTGAGCTCAATCGTGTTATGACGGATCAATCAAGAAGTGATGGTGATTGTGAGTAAAGATAAGCAACTAACAAGTAAACAAACACAGAAACAAGAAGAACACAGATTTAACGTGGTTTCCGGCAATGTGCCGACTACTCCACGGGCAAACGAGGATATTTTACTATCACGAGAAAGTTACATCAAGTTATAATTAATACATACGGTATTTATAGCCTTGGGAATCCAACCCTAACCGACTAAACAACCAAACCAGATAATCACTGAAATACCCAGAAGTAACTTAACCAAAACCGGAAAACCATACAGAAGTGTTCCCCAAGTAATGCTGAGAACCAACTCAGCAAACCAAACCTCAGCAGATGATTAGTCTGCTGACTTCATACAGAAGAACACCAGACTCAGCAGACACCTTCATGCTCTTCTGACCACCACAGTTACCCCAAACTCTGATTAGTATAACACTCAGCAGACCAAACTCAGCAGCATAGTTTAAGTCACCATTACAAATCTCCACATTGACTTCAACTATATACAAACTGACCAGATGCACACAAGTGCTAGAAATCCTCTTTGTCTTCAGATTTGAATACCACAGCAGACCCCTACCTTTAGCTGAGTATTCCCAGATCAGATTAACAACTTTGGATATTCAGCAAGTCCAGACATAACTGAAACTTGCTTCTTGGAACTGGTTTAGTTAACATATCAGCAGGATTGACATCAGTGTTGATCTTTTCCACTTTGACCCTCCTCTCATTCCTTAGAAAATGGTACCTAACATGAATGTGCTTGGTTCTCTCATGATGAACCTGGCCCTTAGACAAACATATTGCACTAAGACTGTCACAATACACCCTGGCTTGATCTGGATATAGACTCAGATCATTGACTATCCCTTTTAATCAGATTGCTTCCTTTGCAGCTTCTGTCGGTGCCATGTATTCTGCTTCAGTAGTAGATAATGTCACTGTACCCTATAAAGTCGCCTTCCAACTTACCACAGAACCACCCAAAGTAAACACATACCCAGTCATAGATCTCATGTTGTCCACATCAGCAACATAATCGGAATCACAGTACCCTGTGACAAAAATTTGAGTACCACCTCCATAAATTAGTCCAATATCATATGTACCCCTGAGGTTCCAAAATATCCTTTTTCACGGCCTTCCAGTGTTCCTTTCCAGGTTCAGCCATAAACATGCTGACAACACTGACTGCCTGAGCCAAATTAGGCCTAGTATAGATCATGGCATACATTAAACTGCCCACTACACTAGCATATGGAGCCTTTGACATGTATTCTTCCTCTTCAGCTGACTGTGGAGCAAACATAGTAGATAGATTTAGATTTGGTGCCATAGGAGTATCTATAGGTTTGGCTGCTGACATACCAAACTTGGATAATATCTTTTCAATATACCCATGCTGAGACAAGAACAGATTCCCTTGCTTCCTATCTCTATAGATCTCTATCCCTAGAATTTTTTTTGTATTTCCCAAATCCTTCATCTCAAATTCAGCCTTGAGTAGATTCTTCAGATCTTGAATATCATACTTGTTCATAGCAGCTATCAGAATATCATCCACATACAAAACCAAATAGATGATTGAACCATCCTTCAACTTGTCGTGATAAACACAACAATCATATGGACTCCTGCTATAACCCTGCTAAATCATATAACTGTCAAATTCTTATACCACTGTCCTTGGGGCCTGCTTAAGTCCATATAACGCCTTCTTCAACATGCAAACATACCCTTCCTTTCCAGGAACTTGGAAACCTTCTGGCTGAGTCATATAAATTTCCTTGTCTACATCTCTATGTAGAAAGGCTGTCTTCACATCTAATTGCTCAAGTTCAAGATTCCGATGTGCTACTATTGCTATCATCACCCTGATGGAAGTTTGTCTGACCACTGGAGAAAATATATCTTCATAGTCTATCCCATTTTTCTGACTGAACCCTCTGGAAACCAAATGTGCCTTATATCTTATGTCCTCAATAGATGTCATTCCTTCCTTTTTCTTGAAGATCCATTTGCAGCTGACAACCCTTCTATCATGTGGTTGTTTGACCAGATCCCAAGTCTCATTCTTCTGAAGTGACTCCATTTCTCATCCCATTGTAACAAGCCATTGGGATGCCTCAGAACATGTCACAGCTTCCCTGTAAATGTTAAGTTCAAAATCATCCACTTCTTCAGCTACCTATAGTGCATATCCAACCATATCCTCCTCAAACCCATACCTTCTGGGGGGTCTAATATTGGTCCTTCTTGCTCTGTTGAGAGCTATACTCTACTGACCAACATCAGATGTTTGAGTATTCACTGACCCTTGTTCAGCAGACTGGCTTGGATCCACTTCTGGATCTACTGAGTGCTGATTGTCCCTTGCTGAGTCTTTCAATTCAGCAGACTCAACTTGAAACTCCACCTATTTGTCAACCTTCTCAGATTCAGATCCAATTTCAAATTCTGATGTGGCTCTAACAGATGAGTTAAGCATAGAGTTTTCATCAAAGACTACACTCTTGCTGAGTATAACCATATTTTCAGCTGATGACCAGATTCTATACCCCTTAACTACATCTTCATATCCAACAAACACACATTTCTTGGCTCTAGGTTCTAGTACATTTACATTCGCTGACATGATAGTAGACTGTGTTTCCAAAAACCCTTAGGCCAGAGTAGTCTGTTGACTTTCCTGACCAAACCTCAAGTAGTGTTTTGAGCTTGATCCTAGTGTGAGGCAAACTATTGATTAAGTAGCATGCTGTGTTAACAGCCTATGCCCAAAATCTTCTTGCCGGACCAGAATTAGTGAGCATGCACCTTGCCCTCTCCAGAAGAGTTTGATTCATTCTTTCTGCAACATCATTCTGATGTGGAGTATCTCTGACAGTATGGTGTCTAGAAATTCCTTCATTCTTACAAAATTCATCAAACTCAGACCAACATAATTCTAGTCCAATATCACTTCTAAGTCTCTTGAACTTCTTCCCTGTCTGAATCTCAGCCAATGCCTTCCACTACTTGAAGTGCTTGAATGCTTCACTCTTGTGCTTCATCATAACTACCTAAACCATCATTTAGTAATCATCTATAAAAGACAAAATACCTGTGACCACCCAATGACTCCACCCTTGAAGGTCCCCAAAAAATAGAATGAACATAATCAAGTGTCCCTTTTGTGATGTGAATTGCTTTTGGGAACTTGCTCCTATGTAGCTTCCCAAACACACAGTGTTCACAAAAATCTAGCTCCTTGACCTTATGTCCCCCAAGTAGATCAGACTTAGACAGAATTTGCATCCCTCTTTCATCTATATGACCCAATATCATATGCCACAACTTGGTTAGTTATGACTGGTGAACCTCTGATGATGCAACAGCAGCAGACCCTGATACAGTAGACCCTTGTAGCCCTTCAGAATCACAACTGAACCTTTATAGACATTCATCACTCCACCTTCACCCCTGAACTTGAACCGTTTGCTGTCTAGTAGACTAAGTGATATCAAATTCTTGGTCATCTATGGAACATGCCTAACCTCATTCAAAGTGCAGAATTTACCATCATGTGTCCTCAATTGAACTAATCCAATCCCAACTACTTTGCAGACCTTGCTGTTTTCCATAGAAATATGGCCTTCATCCACCGCTTATAAGTTGAAAACCACTTCATGTTTGGACACACATGATAAGATGCCCCATTGTCCAGAATCCACACATCCTTGTGCCCTGCTGATTCTGAGACTGCTAAGGACAGATCTTCTTCAGATTTGGTGTCTTGTTCTGCCAAAGCAACAGTACCCTGCTACTTCTTACTCTTTGGACATTCATTTTCCAATGTCCCTGCTCCTTGCAGTAATTACAAACATCCTTAACTTTAGGTCCCTTGGAAGTTCTCTTGGATTTCTTCTTTTCAGAATTTCCTAGCCCCCTGCTGATTCCACTGGCCACCAATCCAACAGACTGACTGTCTGTCCCAGAACCAGATAACTTATGGCGTAGCTCTCGAACATGGAGTGATGATCTCACATCCTCTAATGACACCGAGTCCTTCCCAACAATAAATGACTGCATAAAGTTCTCATATGATGTAGGCAATAATACAAGTAGAATCAATGTTTCATCATCATCTTCAATCTTCACATCAATATTCCTTAGGTCAAGGAATAATGTGTTCAGCTGATCTAGATGATCCCTCGGCTGAGTTCCCTTATGCATTCTTAGGCTGAACAGACGTTGTTTCAATAAAAACTTGTTGGTTAGAGACTTTGTCATGTATAGACTCTCAAGCTTGGACCACAGCTTCTCTGCTGTGTTTTTTTTCAACCTCTGTGATAATATCATCTGACAAGCACAACATAATTATTGAATGTGCTTTCTCCTCTAAATTGGACCACTCAGCAGCACTTCCTTATGTTGATTTAGACAATGGACCCCAAAATCCATGTTGTTTCAACAAAGCACGCATCTTGATCTTCCACAGACTAAAATTGTTTCTTCATGTAAACTTGTCAATCTTGATGTTTAAAGCAAACATCTTTCTCACCATAAAAGCTTGTGTAGATCCCAAATCCTAGCGTCATTTATGACCTTGGTGCCTATCTACCTTGCTTAAAATAGATAAACAGAATTCTTGATGAACCTGGACACTCTGATACCAGTTTATTATGACGGATCGATCCAGAAGTGATGGTGAGTGTGAGTAAAGATAAGCAATTCACATGTAAACAAACACAGAATCAAGAAGAACACAGATTTAACGTGGTTTCCGGCAAATATGCCGACTACTCCACGGACAAACAAGGATATTTTAGTATCACGAGAAAGTTAAACAAGTTACAAGTAATACAGATGGTATCTATAGCCTTGGGAATCCAACAGTAACCGACTAAACAGCCAAACCAAATAATGACTGAAATACCCCAAAAGTAACTTAACCAAAACCGGAAAACCATACAGACGTGTTCCCCAAGTAATGTCGAGAACCAACTTACCAAACCAAACCTCAGAAGATGATCAGTCTGCTGACCACCACAGTTTCCCTAGACTCTACTGAGTATAACACTTAGCAGACCAAACTCAGTAGCATAGTTTAAGTCTTAAGTCACCATTACAAATCGGTTATAACAAACTCCAACTATTTTCTTGGACACATGCTCGATAAAATGCCTCTAAGAGCTGAGTTCCTCACTTGTATACTTCAAGAGGTTCCAGATACCGGGTCTTTAAGAAGGAAAAATAAAAAAATAAAAATTGATCGAGGAAAATGTTGATCTATAAATGTTAATTAAACTACTTAACATCGAATTAAAGTAAAGGACATTAAAAGTAGAATCCGTGAAAAAGATGTCATTATTGTGATTCTTATCCATCATAAACTCCACCATTAACAGCCAGTTTTAGGTTTAACAAAATTAAGCTAATAATCTTGTTTTATGTTCCCTAAACCCTATATAGTAGGTGTGTAGACCAATCCAAGTGATAAGACAACATTTATTAAAAAACCTTTTTAGCCTATCTTTAATGTCCCTCATAATCCCAACTTGTAGGACCCTTTTTCAGAAGGAATGCCATTTTTAATTTACCATATTCAAGTACCCCAAAGATATACATCTTTTACAAAATGATTCAACTTTCAAGTCATGTGAAGGGGCCTCGTTTCTTGTGTTGAGTTATTGTTAACTTTTCAATAAGTGATTCTGGTTCGATTTCTTTAACTTTTGACTTGTCACTTTGTTAAAAAAAAGGACAAAGCTAGGAGGGGCACCAAGAAAGTGAAAAGTTTTGTGGGAAAGAAGAGATAGGGACACAACCAGACGATGTGGGAAACATATTCATGCAAAAGTTGGAAAAACAAGTGTACACAATTATGCTGCATTAGAAAAATAGTTGCAAATAGGTGTGTACTTCTGTCTAAAGGTTTAGCATATGATATGGTCATTACATCGTAACCAGTGGAAGACGAGGGATTTCGGGTGAGAGAAACGATAATAATAGAATTTTTTTCGCAGTCTAAACATGTATACTATCCCCTAAAAATACGAAAATGTATACTAATTGGATTCGAGGAGAAACACTACTATATAATTAAAATTAAAAAAAAAAACATTACTATACATTTTGCAATATATTTTAGAGAAAAACACTTCACATGATCCGAACACACTAACTATTCTACTCCCATAAACAAATATTTGACACTTTAAAAACGGATTTTGTAAGGGAAAAAAACATTCCACAGTTTCACACATTAGTATTTTTATTTCTTATAAGTAAAATATTACCGATATTTGTTTAGATATATCATTTTTATAATGACTATATAATTTTATTTACATCATAAGTTTTATTTAAGTTTATCCGATTATAGATTATATGGGTGATATAAACTTTAACGAAAGGCAAAAACAATACATAACATATATAATAGTGTTTTTTTTACCAAATATGAAGGGCCGACTGCCCCCAAAACAATAAAGTAATTAAGTTCGCCCATCCATTGTAGTATTATATTTTTATAGTATATTCAGATGATATAGCTAGTTGGACTGAATTAACGAGTTGAACTGAATTATGTAGGTTAAAAACGTCCCTCCCTCCTCCCCCCACCCCCAAAACAGCCTCTCTCAGCAGCCATACATTTGGCTCCGTCCTTGAAATTGAAATGCATTTCAAACAAAACCCAAAACAGTGGAACACTATTTCACGGGAAATACATGTGTGGTCACTCCATTCATGTGGAGTGATCGGGTGGCTAAATAGGGACCATCAGCTTTTAAACTGGATTGAAACCATGTGGTTTAGATTGTTTCATCCGTTACTTCATTCTAAAATACACTCTCCACACAAGTATTTCCCATATTTCACTGGTGTGATTTACTATTGTAGTTGACTACTCCATCCGTTCCAAAATAACCGATGCTGTTGTCAAAATGTTTTATTCCATTTTATGGGCTAAAGTACAATTTTCGTCATGTACTGGACACGTTTTGCAATTTTGGTCCTAGTTTTTCTCCGGCGACAATTTCAGTCCTATAAGTTGTCTTTTTTTGCAAAAATAGTCCTGAAAGCCGGAAAATGTTTACTGTACATATTTTCCGGCCAAAAAAATTGCCATGTCATCCCAAATTGATACGTCATCCATCCACGTCAGCACAAATTGCCACATAAGCATTTTTTTTGCAAAAAATAAAATGTTGCAATTGAGGTGATTCAAACCTGCAACCTAAGAGTAAAAATCTAGACACTTCTCCATCTGAGCTACAACAACATATATGATTTGAAGAACAACATAATTTAAAGACATGTTCAGTATAAAAATATGATAGAGAATCTAATTGTACATACAATTTTATTCTATTTAAAAAGTGTGTGTGTGTGTGTGTGTGTGTGTGTGTGTGTGTGTGTGTATATATATATATATATATATATATAAAGTATTATACGTGGTGATAAATTTATTGAACGCTTATTCTAAGTAATATAGGAGGTTCTTAATTTTATTTTTTTATGTATAATATATATTGTATAATGCATGTGACTTAATATACGCTTGTTTTTTTATATCAACATTGTTGATTAAGAGGGTTATGACAACGAAAAAAATGCAGCCAGATCATATGGTTTTCCAGCATTGAAGTATTGGGTACTAGTAGAGAAAGAAACTAATTTGATATAAAAAAACAAGCATATATTAAGTCACATGCATTATACAATATATATTATACATAAAAAAAATAAAAGTTAAGAACCTCCAATAATACTTAAAATACACATTCAATAAATTTATCAACATCTAATAATATATATATATATATATATATATATATATATATATATATATATATATATATATATATATATATATATATATATATATATATATATATATATATATATATATATATATATATATATATATACTTTTTAAAAGAATAAAATTTCTTGTACTATTAGATTTTCTATAATATTTTTATATAGAACATGTCTTTAAAAAATATGTTGTTCTTTTAATCATATATGTGGTTGTAGTTGGAGAAGTGTCTAGACTTTTAGTCTTAGGTTGCAGGTTCGAATGCCCTCAATTGCAACATTTTATTCTTTGCAAAAAAAAATGCTTATTTGCCAATTTGTGCCGACGTGGAAGGATGACATGTCAATTAGGGATAACATGGCAATTTTTTGGCCGGAAAATGTACTCAACATTTTCCAACCTTCAGGACTGTTTTGCAAAAAAAAAAAAAAAAAAACCACTTGTAGGACTGAAATTGTCGCCAGAGAAAAACCATTACCAAAATTGCAAAACGTGTTCAGTTACAGAACGAAAATTGTAATTTAGCCCCATTTTATGTGATGCACTTAAAAAAAGAATTTGAACCTTAATATGTGTACATACACACACA
>CM044902.1:22275241-22294035 GCA_024500145.1 Gentiana dahurica var. dahurica
CTAAAACGCCTCCAAGAATAATTTGTAGAATCTCAAAAGGGCCGGACCAACGTGTCCTTAACTTTCCGACAAAGATCTTATGGCGGTTAGGGTTATAGAATTGTTCATATAAATACCAATGTTGTAATCAATGCAATCTGTTAATTTCACAAGTGTGTGAAATACCTTGTAACTTTGTGTATAATAAAATATCTCATTTTCTGTCTGTGGAGTAGTCGGCACAATGCCGGAAACCACGTTAAATCACTGTGTTCTCTTTGTTTCTGTGTTTTATAACAATTTCCGCCATACTTTATGTTTGCATTGTTACTGTTTTAATCTTTCTTAAACCGTAAGCTTCTCATCTGTGTTTCAAAAAAATGGTATCGGAGAATCAGGTTCAAGATTCAGACAGTTGTAGGTTGAACAAAGTTTATCTTCACCAAGACCGGTGACCGTTGCTAGGATTTTGTGATCAAAGGTTTGTTCTTTAATTAGAAGGATGTCAGCAATGAACGTAAAGATTGATAAATTTACAGGGATGAACAGTTTCAAATTATGGCAAATCAAGATGCGGGCCTTGTTAAAATGAAAAGGATTGTGGACTCCTTTATCTGATAAAAAGGATAGCAGTTCAGCAGATTATGCCAGTCTAGAGGAGAATGTGTTGGATAGATAATGCACTAAATCACTCTAGGGAGGGGGGGGGGGTTGAATAGAGTGAAAGGGTTTTATACCACTTTTTTGACTTATTAAAATTAATAGCAGATAGGAGCAAATAGAACACACAATTACTAACAATTAATTCCGGAAGCTGAATTAACGGTTATTCGTTTATGTGTTGTTCTAGATGATCAAAAATGACTGAGTGTGATTTATCCGGATTCAATTAGAGTTACACAATAGAGTTTATTTAGTACTGATACATCGAAGGTGATATGTGCCAGATTAATTTGTAAAACAGATTAAGTACACAAATCATATGTTCAAACAGATACAACAAAAAAGGGTTCAAACCAAACACATAATTATTAAACAGTCAAGTCTCAAAATAACATATACGCAAGTATGGACAGGCGCTTAGTACATGTTCAGAGTTTTAAAACAAATACAGAATCTGAAAGTACAACAAAGACATGTATTGAATGCCTTCAGCTGAACTTGTACAAATGATAATCTAAGCTTGACTGGCAGATTATCACAGATACTATTCAAGTCTGAATACAGTGCAAACCAAAATACAAGCAAGGCAAGGACCAAGAACTAGGCCGATCAATCTAATTCATCCCTGAGATGATAATCAATTCAGAGTCTTGACTCTAGTTAGATTAACACCTCAGAATTGATTCTAATTAGAATAACACAGCAGGTCCTTAAGATTCCACAAAATATATACTATTCCTATTACAGAGTATTCACAGTAGCTGCAGGTTCTTTTAACAGATTTTCAGGCAGCACAGGTACATGAATTTTTGTAGCAAGGTTTGGTAAGAGTACAACAAGCAATATAGCAAATAAGCACAACAAAGGGGCAGAATTTCCAGGTACAAATCACAGGGATATGCAGACTGAAATTCCCAACAAATATGGGGGAATGATAATAGACTCAAATTCAAACTTCAGCAATCAAATCTATAATCAGAACTGAAGCCACAACTTATCAATCCTTATGCTCAAGGAACAGGTTTAGCCTGAAACTTGAAGCAGATTTTTTGCTGAAAAATGAATTACACACACAAACTGACAAACACTCAATCTGAAAAACAGGATTACACTAGATCAGATTGACACTGAAATATGAACTACATGCCAGAATCCTCACATGGCCTTTTTTCTAGTTCAGGCTTTCAAATATCAATTCCTGATCTCAGAAACTGACTTATTCAGTTTTAGTGTTTAACAATGGGCAGACTCAATTACAAATACTACTCAAGTATAGCTAATCGAGACACAAAGTTGCAAACAAGCACAACAAGGTAGGCAGACATAATAAACACAAAAGATGATAGAACTTGTGTACCTTTAAAAGTGAATAAAAGGAAAACTTAGTTATGATCACCACTGATCCTGACTCCACTATAGAATGGAAATGCTCTTCCTTCAATAAACTGATTCCAGATCAGTCAAGGTTGCAATATCTCTCAAGATATTCAACCCTCTACCTCACTAAAAACTTGAAAAGACTTTTGTAAGTATGAAAAAAGTTTGTATTGATGAGTGTTCAACTGATGATTATAAAGTTGGGTAAGGATGACTATTTATAGGACTTGAGAGGTGGGAAGCCCTAAGACTTATGAAGATGAAACATGAACCACTAAAACACTAAACTGGACTCGGACAAACCAACTGATCAACCAAAAGCCGATTCGCAAGTAACACAAAGGGTTGATTCAGTGATTTAAAATGACCTAATTCTGACCTGAACACACAAATAGGTCTGAATTGACTTGACAAACCAACCAGCACATACCAAGGTTGGACCGGATTGGATGATTTGTTTGGCCATCATTGGGCTTGGTTACCCTCAGCAGACTACAATTCGATTTCACTGGGTGTAACCCTCAATTGAGTTGGTTTGACCGGACTAGGGGTACAAGGTTTTGCTGATTTACCATGGCAATCCGGGTAGTGATACACCGGATCATCTTCCACGTGCTGATAAGGGTCTGATTTGCCTTGCTGGAGTCTTAATTACAGCTGCAGATCCTTCAAATCACACATGTGGTCCAAATACTACGACCTCATACCATCAATGCTCCAGAACGGTCATGGGTTGACCTGTAAACAACCAGTAAAGGAAAAGACCAGGTAGAATCACAATTCAAATCAGCCCTGATAACTGAATATATTCGACATTAACACAGAATCGGAAGGATGATAGAAATATACAACCTTTACGGTGATTTGAGCCTTCACAGCGGGGATTCTGTGTTTCTTCAAGTTTGACCACCGGAAATCAGTTAGATAAATGCTCAAATCAGTGCCTTCACAT
Organism: Gentiana dahurica var. dahurica; assembly: GCA_024500145.1. NCBI lineage: Eukaryota > Viridiplantae > Streptophyta > Magnoliopsida > Gentianales > Gentianaceae > Gentiana > Gentiana dahurica. The sequence goes on from CM044902.1 coordinate 22,278,213, forward strand.
CGAGAGACATTGCTCTTCAATTGAAACACAATCAAGATGATATCTTTCCCTAAACGAGACCTTCCTAAAGTGTCGCACATGGTGTCCCGGATTTGAGATGGGGACTTAGCAGAGAAGAAAATAACCGACGTGATTGATTCAGAAAGGAAATAGAGGAGATTTCTTGCGCAGATAACACGGGATAGCGAACAAAGATGGAGGATTTGCAGAAACGGCTAGGAGACCCAAGAGGATTAGGGTTTCTGATTTATTCGAGTGGCAGCCGGGAAATGAGGATGAGACGGGTTTTGGGGTTGGGTTATAGTTTTTTTGTTTGTTTAAGGTTTGGAATATAAAAGAGTTGGTAAGTGGGCATTGGGACAAGAAAAGAAAAAAATGGTCCGGCCCAGGCAGCTTGATATAAAAGAAAATATATAATTAGTTAGTTTAATTAGATTGATCAAACTTATTAGAATTAAACAAATTAATTTCATAAATTTAATCAAACCATTAAATGGTTAATTATATATTTTAATAAACCTGCAAGGAATAAATTACACAAGAATTTGCTATATGATTTAAGCTTTAGAGCTTCATGGCTAGTTAGTACAAAGGTATTAGAGTAACAACACATACTAGGGGTATTTTTGGAAATTAATCAAACTTACGTGCAACTGGGGCTTATAACTCAACAATCTCCCCCTTTTGATTAATTTTCAAAATACCTCATACGCTCCCCTAGATTACAGCTCCCCCTACATACGTACTTCTCCCCCTTAGTTTGAAAACTAAGCAAAAGGGATAATAATGGTACCACATGTAGGTCACTACGCAATTTGTCGAATGAGGCCTGGGGTAAATGCTTCGTGAAAATGTCAGCTACCTGATGTGCAGTTGGCACAAACTCGATAGACATCTTACCATTTTGCACGTGATCACGTATAAAATGATAACGAATGTCTATGTGTTTGGCTCGGGAGTGCAATATAGGATTGTGTGCAAGGTCTATTGCACTGGTACTATCGCAATAAACTGGAACACAATCTACAGACATGCAAAAATCTGCTAACTGTTGTTTGATCCATAGGAGTTAGCAAATGCTCAAGGCTACGTACTCAGCCTCAGTAGCTAAGGGCAACACTCGGTTGCTTCTTAGAGAACCAAGAGATGAGACGGCCCCCAAGTAATTTGCAAGTACCATTAGTACTCTTCCGTTCAATACGACAACCACCATAGTTGGAATTGCTGTAAGCGATAAGTGTAAGTGATGAATCTCGAGAGTACCAGAGACTCAGAGTGGGTGTGTGCCTGAGATATCAGAAAACTTGCTTTACAGGTTTGTAATGCAATATCTTAGGGTTAGACTGAAAGTGTGCACATAGTCCTACGGCAAACTGTATGTCGGGTCTCGATACGGTTAGGTATAGCAAAGAACCGATCATAGATCGATATAAATGAGTAAAACGACTCACCATCTTCATCAAGTGTAAGTTTGACTGATGAGCTCATAGGAGTCGTAGCAGGTTTCAACGTGTCAAAGTTAAACTTGGTGAACATATCTCTGATATATTTAGTTTGACTTATGTGTGTGCCGGACAATGTTTGCTTGATTTGTAAGCCGAGGAAGAAGCTTAACTCTCCCATGGCTGACTCTCAAATTGGGAAGACATCAAGGTCTCAAACTCAGTGCATAAAGCAGGGTCAGTTGAACCGAAGATAATGTCATCGACATAGACCTGGGCAACCAGGATGTCAGAGCCGGACTTCTTTATGAACAAGGTGTTATCCACCCTACCTCTAATGAAGCCATTGGCTAAAAGCACTGATGACAACTTATCTTACCATTCTCTAGGCGCTTGTTTGAGTCCGTAAAGTGATTTCTTGAGATGGAAGACATGACCAGGATGAAGTGTACCCTCAAAGCCCGGGGGCTGTCGAACACTTCTTTATCGATAAGTCCATTTAAGAAGGAAATTTTGACATCCATTTGATGGAGCTTTATTCCTAAGCCAGATGCAAAAACGATTAAAAGTTGAATGGCTTCCAGCCGAGCAACTGCGGCGAAGGTCTCATCGTAATTGATGCCTAACCCTAGGCCACCAGTCGAGCCTTATTTTGAACGACTTACCGTTTTCATCTAACTTGTTCCTAAGACCCATCGTGTGCATACCGAGGTTTTACCCTTAGGTAGGGGAACAAGTTCCCAAACATCTTGCCTTCAAATTGATGAAGATCTTCTTGCATAGATATAACCCACTCATTATCTAAGAGGGCTTCATCAACTTTCTTAGGTTCGATGTCAGAATTGAATGCATGCAAAGAGGAGGGATAGTAAGTGGACCTTCGGGTACTTATACCGGCATTGGGATCACCAATGATTAGATCAGGCGTGTGATACTTTTCCCATCTATGATGTGTAGTACAAGCATCTTCCTCTTGCAAGGGTTTCTCGTTGGGACATCATTGCTAAGATGTCATCCATAATGGGTGCTGTTGACTCAACAGCTATATCTTGTGCTACTTCCATTTCATGGGATGTTTCTTTTTGTGCGGGTGGAAGCAACTCAAACTCATCCTCCAAGTCTAACTGCTCTACACTTAATTGCTTATCTTTCACACTAGAGCACATGTTAGTCAATGAAACAGGCTCATGAAATGAAACGTGTATGGACTCGAGATTACGTTGAGAAACTGGATCGTAGCATCTATAAGCCCGTGAGGTCTCAGAATAACCAACGAATATGCATTCGATGGACTTAGATGTAAAATTATCCAAATTTCCTTTATCATTCAACTCAAAACACTTGCATCCGAAAACGTGAAAGTAGTTAACTTTTGGAGGCCGATTTCTTAGGATTTCGTAGGGTGTCTTGTGCAATCTGTGTCTAATAGACACTCGATTAACAACATAACATGCACAAGCAATAGCCTCAGCCCACAGAAATCAAGGCACCTTGAACTCATTTAGCATTGTTCGAGCATATTCTTGCAGTGTTCGATTCATACGCTCAACAACGCTGTTTTGTTAGGGAGTTTGAGGAGCAGAGAATTCGTCACGGATACCAAGGTACTTATAGAATTCTATGAGACTAGTATCCATGAACTCACCACCTCTGTCACTCCTGACAGCTACAACATATATATCAAAGGTATTCTGTAGTTGCTTCACGAGCACAACGACGAGCACATAAGACTTTCCACTGAGACTTACTACTCTGCTAGGACCAAACAAGTCAATGTGCAACAATTCTAGGATGCGAGTGGAAGATAATTCATGTTTGGATCTGAATGTAGTTCTAGCTTACTTGACATGTATACATGGCTCACAAGTGTCAAACTCATCCAGATCTAATGTTGGTATACCTCGTATAAGATTCTGTTTGCACAGTTACTCAATAGTGGAGATACCAACAAGACCTAAGCGACGGTGCCATAGATTTGTGTCATCATGCTTAGATACGAGGCAAGTTATCGGGCAATTAGTGAGGTTGTCCAGTTCGATCGTGTAGAGATTATACTCATGAAGACCAGTTAGGACAACTTTCCCTAATTTATCCGATATCGTGCAACTATCCTCATCAAACACAATCATAAGGCCCAAGTCACTTAACTGTGATATGCTTAACAAGTTATACTCTAAATGCTTGACTAATAAGACATTATGAATAATAAAGCAATATGGGTTACCGACTGATCCTTTGCCAATGATCTTGCCTTTTGAATTATCTCCGAATGTGACTGGCCCTCCATTAGATATAGCTTTGTAATCCTGGATGATTGCGGAGTTGCCAGTCATATGTCAAGACCATCCACTGTCCAAGCACCACTTTGTATTGCTTCTGTATAGTTTAGCTTTAAGACATGCCTGCAATACAAAGAGTTTGTATAGGTACCCTTAGTTTTTGGGTCCTTGAGGGTTAGAATCAGGCTTGATCGAGTCCTTTTGAATCCATACCTTCTTAATCCTTGGTTTGCTAGCACCCTTCTTTGTCCGGGAGGACTCGGGCTGCTCACAGTGACGTGGGTTGGGTTGGTATGTGGTCGATTGCATTCGATTGACCTGATATTGCCAGAATAGCATCTGGGCCAAAAGGGGGTTAAATTGGGGAGGTCCATGTGTATAGGTGGGTGCCTAGTGTATGGATCGTAGTGTGTAGTCGGGTAAAAACTAGGTGGAGAATAGCTGTTATGAGTGAAGTGGTTGTGTTGAGCAAAGCTCCTTGAACCTCTTCGATCATAGGCATATGCATGAGTATGGGGGGAAGAACGATGTGAAGTGTGTGTAGATGTTGATGAAGCATTCTTAGGTGAGGTGTGTGCCTTTCTCTTTCTGTTTCTTCTTTTCTTTTTGATGGGTTATGCGGTCGTGGTGTGTGCTAAGGCAATTGGCCTAACGAACCCTAATAGATTTGAGAGTGAGACTACGAATAACGCAAGGGTTTCATGATTATTACCTGATAGGCTCCAAGACTTTAGTTGAGGCGGGTGAGTTTTGTGTATCGGATGAACCTTCCACACAAATGTCCTTACCCTTTGAAGTCTGAGAAGTTGAGGGTTGCGTTTTGAACTGAGTGATTTTCTCTTCAAGTCCAGAGATGACTTGCTTAAATGCCGCAACCTTTCGCTTCAAAGATTCATTCTCAATCTCGGTCGTTTGGTGCTTAAGTTTCAATTTACTTAGTTCATTGGTTAAGGTGACAAAATCATCATCTTGTTGCATCTTAAGCTTATTTAGTGTTTGGTTTTTACCCTTAAGTGTGAGGTTCTCCCTAGTTAATTGTTTATTAAGTGTATGCAGTTCTTTCTAAGTTAAGGAAGAGTCGGATACCTCACTGTCACTTGAGTTCGTGGGTTGTGAGAAACCCATAAAGCACAAGTTTTCCTTTTCAGATGTTTCAGACTTGTTGTCATTGTCTGATTCGTCGCTTGTATCCCAAGTAGCCGCCGTTGCTTTGCCATTTTTCTTGCCTTTGCCTTTTTGAGTATTTTTGTCTTTTGACCGGATGTAGGCTTGGGCTTTCCACCGTTCTTATTAGGGAACTTGTTGGCAATGTGACCCTTCTGGTTGCATTCTAAACAAGTCATATCTTGCTTCCAGCCACTTTTGTTTTGGGACTTAGCATTCCTGGATGATTTTCCTCTTTTCTCATTTTTCAAGAACTTTCTGAACTTTCGAACAAGCATAGCGATTTCCTCACCATTGTCACCTTCACTTTTATCATCCACTTGCTCATTTTCAGATTCTGACCCCTCTCGAGCCTTCAGTGCAGGAACAGACATCTCGTGATACTTTTGCTTGGGTGTGTTCAGATGTTGTTCGTATACAAAGAGCGTACCGATAAGTTCATCTTTAGTGAGGACCGAGAGATCCTTCGCTTCCTCTATGGCCGTAGCCTTAGGTTCCCATATAGGAGGGAGGGAATGAAGTATCTTATAGGTTTGATCCTCCACAGGGATGTCTTTACCAAGAGAGCAAAGTGCATTGACTATGTCCATGAATCTATTATCCATGTCAATAATAGATTCATTTGGTTTTTCTTGAAAAGACTCATATGCATGATTTAGCTGACTTATCTTGGTCTTTTTAACCTTACTGATGCCCTCATGTATTTTGATAAGAGCCTCCCAGATTTCTTTGACAGTCTCACATGCAGCAACAGCTCGATTCTCGGAGGGACTTAAAGAGTTCATAAGAATGGTGACAACTTTAGCGTTTAAGGACATTTTTCTATAGTCCTCTTCGTTAAATATGTCCTAAGTCTTATTAACCTTTGTAGTGACTCCAGCTTTATATGATGTCTTATGTGGGAACAAACGGACCTTTGTTTTATGATAATCCATAGTTGATAGTCCGTTTGTTGCACATGAGTCATCATCGAGCGTTTCCAATGAATAAATCAAGAACCGTCAAAGTAGCCTTACCAAAGATAAGCCCTCCCTCGGGTTCATGGAGTTATTTAGGGAAGCCATTGATGGGAGTCAAATTGACTATCATTTACTATGTGATTATACCCCGTTTATACCTCGTTTTATGTGTTTCCGGGGACATTTGGTTGTATTTTGATGTATTTACACCTTGGTTATCATTTCGGGACCTAGGACGTAAAGTCCGGGATTCTCGGTCTTTTTCGGTGTAATTTACTATACTCTCGGTCACCCTAGTGTCCTGTAGGGATTACGTGTGGTATTTTTTGTGATTAAGTACAGGTATTAGGTGTTTGAGAAGGCTGGAATGCGAGTTACGAGGATTGGAACATGTGCCCGAAGCTTAAACATTCAAACGGATCAAAACGTGTTGGTACTACAACCACACCTTCCACTGATCTGCATTTTGATCCAACTTAGAGGCATTTTCTGGGCTGGACATCTTCATGAAGGTTGTAGACAATTTCATTAGATTTCCAACGGATTTTGAATCACTCGATTTGGAGGTCTACACACAAAGTTATGACCGTTTTTCTGAAGGTGTGTCACCATAGGCGGCCACCTGTCACCATAGGCGCGCGCCTAAGATGCGGTTTTTGGCTTAGAAACTTGCTGAACCGTTTTCTTCATGGAATTTTTTGACAGGCGCCCGCCTAGCAGCCCAGATCTGAAAAAAACACTTTAAATACCCCCTCATTTGATCTATATCAATACCCCCTTCTTCTTAGATCGTTTTTCTGCAGCTTTTCTTCCTTTCTCTTAGATAAAACTTAGATTTGTATATAGTTAGTTTAGATTAGCTTTAATTAGTTGTAACTCGAAGATCGTACTGCTAGCTATTGCAATTTCAGTTTGGATTTCATTTTCGCTTACGGTGTTCTTCGTCCCGATTTCCGGTAATTTCGATTTCTTTCTTTTGATTTCCAGCTTTAGATCTTGATGCTTTTTAGCTTAAAGGTTGATTTCTTGTTGTGTTCTTAGATTAATGAGTAGTTAATTTACCGATAGTCGAGATATGTGATAGCCTTCGAAATCGAATCATTAGCTCGTTGATTGAAGTGTTTTGATGTTTTGATTGTTAGATTCTCGGTGTTGTTATCGTTCTGGAACTTATGCCTATTGACGATTGTTGAATTCGCGACTTAATAATCGTATTTTACGTATTCTCTTTACATATGTATTTTGCGAGAGGGTGCGGGAAAAGGGGTTCTAGGATCACCGTGTAAAACCGACTGAGTTGTTCAGATTCGGTTTCGTGTGTGAGGTTTATATCGTTGTTAACGAGCGTCTCATAGAGCGTAGACCGTGTCGGGTCAGTTAAATCCGGTCAGCGGACTGTTGAATTCGACATAGGAAACTAGGTTGTTGAAATTGGCGCTTAGTTTCGGAAATAGGAGACGACATCCTTTAACAATGCATAGGACATTAGAGTTTGTCGAAACACTTCCGGAAACGAGTTAGGGTTAGAGAGTAGTTGATTGGATCATAGCTCGGCTATCTCTTTTATATAGTTTTAAATCTTTGTTTTGTGTATATTTAGTTTTTCAGAACCGGTGATCTGACAAATCACCACGTTCAATATTTGTGTTGACCTAAACTAGGAACGAGACCGACTTTGGTACTCGACCAGATTCCCTGTGGGATACGAACTTGACTCACCAATTCTAGGCTACAGTTGACCCGGTACACTGCCGGTGAGATTGGACACTTAGAAAAGGCCGATCAGCCATTACAATGAAATACAATGATATGCAACAAATATGTAATGCAAAAATTTGAATGAACTACAATGCAAATTTTTATTTTATTTTAAAAAATGATGTGAGTGTGTGATGAACAACGCTTAAGCACACGGTTGAGATGATTTACTTGGTAACTAAAAACCGCAAAACAAAATGAGCAAAAGACCAAGGTAAATTAAAGAAATAGAAAGACACTATAAATCACACCAAAAGATATCATGTTACGATCACTTGGTGACCAAGCTCCGATACCAATTGTTTGATTGATAATGCGTTAAATCACTCAAGAAGGGGGGGGGGGGTTGAATAGAGTGAAAGGGTTTTATACCACTTTTTCGACTTATTAAAATTAATAGCAAATAGGAGCAAATAGAACACACAATTACTAACAATTAATTCCGGAAGCTGAATTAACGGTTATTCGATTATGTGTTGTTCTAGGTGATATTAAATGATTGAGTGTGATTTATCCGGATTCAATCATAGTTACACAACAGAGTTTATTTAGTACTGATACAACGTAGGGGTGATAAGTGCCAGATTAATTTGGAAAACATATTAATTACACAAATCATATGTTCAAACAGATATAACAAAAAGGGTTCAAACCAAACACATAATTATTAAACAGTCAGGTCTCAAAATAACATATACGCAAGTATGGACATGCGCTTAGTACAGGTTCAGAGTTTTAATACAAATACAGAATCTGAAATTACAACAAAAACTTGTATTGAATGCCTTCAGCTGAACTTGTACAATTGATAATCTAAGATTGACTGGCAGATTATCACAGATACTGTTCAAGTCTGAATACAGTGCAAACCAAAATACAAGCAAGGCAAGGACCAAGAACTAGGCCGATCAATCAAATTCAACCCTGAGATGATAATCAATTCAGAGTCTTGACTTTAGTTAGATTAACACCTCAGAAGTGATTCTGATTACAATAACAAGCAGGTCGTTAAGATTCCACAAAATATATACTATTCCCATTACAGAGTATTCACAGCAGGTGCAGGTTCTTTTAATAGATTTTTAGGAAACATAGGTACATGAATTTTTGTAGCAAGGTTTGGCAAGAGTGCATCAGGCAATATAGCAAATAAGCACAACAAGGGGCAGAATTTCCAGGTGCAAATCACAGGGATATGCAGACTGAAATTCCCAACAAATATGGGGGAATGATAACAGACTCAAATTCAAACTTAAGCAATCAAATCTATAATCAGAACCGAAGCCACAACTTATCAATCCTTATGCTCAAGGAACAAGTTTTGCCTTCAGAAACTTGAAGCAGATTTTTTTGCTGAAAAATGAATTACACACACAAACTGACAAACACTCAATCTGAAAAATAGGATTACACAAGATCAGATTGACACTGAAATATGAACTACAGGCCAGAATCCTCTCAGGGTCTTTTTGCTAGTTCAAGCTTTCAAATATCAATTCATGATCTCAGAAACTGACTTATTCAGATTTTGTGTTTAATAGTGGCCAGACTCAATTATAAATACTACTAAAATATATCTAATCGAGAAACACAGTTGCAAACAAGCACAACAAAGTAGGCAGACAGAATAAACACAAAAGATGACAGAACTTGTGTACCTTTAAAAGTGAATAAAAGGAAAACTTAGTTATGACCACCACTGATCCTGACTCCACTATTGGATGGAAATGCTCTTCCTTCAATAAACTGGTTTCAGATCTGTCAAGGTTGCAATATATCTCAAGATATTCAACCCTCTGCCTCACTTCTCAGACTCACTAAAAACTTGAAAAGACTTTTGTAAGTATGAAAAAACTTTGGATTGCTGAGTGTTCAACTGATGATTATAAAGTTGGGTAAGGATGACTATTTATAGTACTTGAGAGGTGGGAAGCCCTAAGACTTATCAAGATGAAACCGGAACCACTAAACCACTGAACTGGACTAGGACAAACCAACTGATAAACCAAAAGACGATTTGCAAGTAACACAAAGGGTTGATTCAGTGATTTAAAATGACCTAATTCAGACATGACCACAAAAATAGGTCTGAATTGACTTGACAAACCAACCAGCACATACCAAGGTTGGACCGGATTGGATGATTTGTTTGGGCATCATTGGGTTTGGTTACGCTCAACAGACTACAATTCGATTTCACTGGGTGTAACCCTCAATTGAATTGGTTTGACCGGACTAGAGGTACAATGTTAAACCGATTTACCATGGCAATCTGGGTAGTGATACACCGGATCATCTTCCACGTGCTGATAAGGGTCGGATTTGCCTTGCTGTAGTCTTAATTACAGCTGCAGATCCTCCAAATCGTACATGTGGTCAAAAGACTAAGACCTCATGCCATCAATGCTCCAAAACGGTCATGGGTTGACCTGTAAACAGTCAGTAAAGGAAAAGATCAGGCAGAATCACAATTCCAATCAGCCCTAATAACTGAATATATTCGACATTAACACAAAATCGGAAGGATGATAGAAAGATACAACCTTTATGGTGATTTGAGCCTTCATAGTGGGGATTCTATGTTTTATCAAATTTGACCACCAGAAATCAGTGAGATAAATGCTCGAATCAGAGCCTTCACATCGAGAGACGTTTCTCTTCAATCGAGACACAATCAAGATGATATCTTTCCAGAAACGAGACCTTATTAATGTGAATTTCGCACATGGTGTCCCGGATTTGAGAAGGGGACTTAGCAGAGACGAAAATAACCTACGTGATTGATTCAAAAAGGAAAGAGAGGAGATTGTGGGTGCAGATAACACGGGATAGCCAACAAAGATGGAGGATTTGCGGAAACGGCTAGGAGACCCAAGAGGATTAGGGTTTCTGATTTATTCGAGTGGCAGCCAGGAAATGAGGATGAGACGGGTTTGGGGTTGGGGTTGGGTTATAGTTTTTTGTTTGTTTGTTTAAGGTTTGGAAATTTAAAGAGTTGGGTAATTGGGCATTGGGTCAAGAAAAGAAAAAAATGGTCCGGCCCGGGCTGCTTGATATAAAAGAAAATATATAATTAGTTAGTTTAATTAGATTGATCAAACTTATTAGAATTAAACAAATAAATTTCATAAATTTAATCAAACCATTAAATAGTTAATTTTATAATTTAATAAACCTGCAAGGAATAAATTACACAAGAATTTTCTAAAATTTAAGCTTAGAGCTTCATGGCTAGTTAGTACAATGTATTAGAGTAACAACACATACTAGGGGTAATTTTTGAAATTAATCAAATTTACATGAAACTGGGGCTCATAACTCAACAGAAAGCACATTCAACCATCATGTTGTGCTTGTCTAATGATGTTATCATAGAAGTTGCTGAGGAAGACACCGCTGCCAAGTTATGGTTGAAGTTTGAAAGCCTGTATATGACTAAGTCATTGACCAACAAGTTGCTGCTGAAGCAGAGGCTATTCAGCCTCAGGATGCTTGAGGGGGCTCAGCTGAGAGATCATCTTGATCAGTTGAACACAATATTACTTGATCTCAGGAATATTGATGTTAAGATTGAGGATGAAGAAGCTGCTTTAATTTTGCTGGTTTCATTACCAGCTTTCTATGAGAACTTTGTGCAATCCTTCATATTTGGGAAGGATACAGTGACTTTGGAGGATGTAAGGTCAGCTTTACATGCCAGGGAGCTGAGACATAAGGCAGTTGGGGCAGATAATCCGGCTGCTGGACTAGTAGTCAGTAGCAGCTGTGGAAAAGAGCATGGCCAGTCTAGAAAGAAAAGTTCCAAGAAGACTCAGTCCAAAGGCCCTAAATCCACATATGTTTGCTATTATTGTAAGAAGCAGGGACATTGAAAGTCCAATTTTTCAAAGAGGAAGAAACAATAGGAGAAAAATGCTGGCACAGCTGTTGTGGCAGCTGAGCATGACTCAGATGAGGGTATGGTTCTAGTGGCAGGAGATTCAACATATCAAACTGATGTGTGGATTCTAGACTCTGGGCATCCTTTAATTTTTGCCCTCACAGAGAGTTGTTCTCAATTTATCAGCAGATAGATGGTGGTCATATATCTATGGCAAATAGCAAGGTCTGCAAGGTAGTTGGGATTGGCTCAGTTCAGTTGAGGACAGAGGATGAAAGATTCTGTAAACTGAGTAAAATTCAGTTTTGGTTCTCAATGGAGTCAAGAAAGGGACTCTATATATACTGCAAGGGTCAGTTGTTGCTGGTTCTGCTGCTGTGGCATCTACCGAGATTCATCAGTCACAGCTTACAAAACTGTGGCACATGAGACTAGGTCACATGGGTGAAAAGGGAATGCAGGTTCTTTCTCAGAAAGATCTTCTTGGGGAGTGTAAGGTCAAGCATCTGGACTTTTGTGAGCATTGTGTGTTCGGGAAGCTTCATAAGAGCAAGTTCTCAAAAGGGGTACACAACACAAAGTCATCACTTGATTACATTCATTCTGATTGTTGGGGGCCTTCAGAGGTGGAGTCATTGGGTGGTCATAGATATTTTGTGTCATTCATAGATGACTATTGAAGGATGACTTGGGTGGTGCTGATGAAACACAAAAGTGAAGAATTTAATAACTTCAAGCTGTGGAAAGCTCTAGTTGAAAATCAGTTGGGGAAGAAGATCATGAGGCTTCATACAGATAATGGTCTATAATTCTGCTGGACTGAGTTTGATATATTTTGCAAAACTGAGGGTATTGTCGGACATCGCACTGTAAGGAATACACCTCAGCAAAATGGTGTAGCTGAGAGAATGAATTAAACTCTTCTGGAGAGGGAAAGATGCATGCTCTCTCATGCTGGTTTGTCAAAGAGATTTTGGGTAGAGGCTGTCAGCACATATTGCTACTTAATCAACATGAGTCCTCACACAGGGATCAGTTTCAAAACACCAGTTGAAATGTGGTCAGGAAAGACTGCTGACTACTCAGTTCTAAGGGTATTTGGAAGCACATTTTACTATCATGTCAATGAAGGGAAATTGGAACCAAGGGCCAAGAAAGGAGTGTTTATGGGGTATGGTGATGGAGTAAGGGGTACAAAATTTGGTCATCAGAAAAAACAGAGTTATTCTCAGCAGAGATACAGTTTTCGCTAAAAATTCTATGCTCAGTTCATCAGTGGGGAGGAAAAATGAAACTGAAACCAGTACTAAAACCGACAGTAAGGTGGAGTTTCAAGAGGAGTCAGTTGAAATGCAACAGTCAACTGATCCAAGTCAGTTTTCATCTGATCTGGTTACTGAACCAGAACTGAATCCAAGCCAGTCAGCTGAGCAAATGTCAGTTGAGCATCAAACTGAGAACATGGGTCAGTAGAGTATAGCTGTTAGCAGAGCTAGAAGTTACAATGTTGGGGTACCTCTCAAGAGGTATGGGTTTGATGATATGGTTGGATATGCACTTCAAGTTGCAGAAGAAGTTGATGGTTTTGAACCTTCTGCTGGATATACAAAAACATGAATCCGGATCCGATCCATAATTGGATCGTCAGATCATATTCACAGCACCAATCGAGACGCTCAATCATGCACATTGGAAGCTATGAATTAAAATCGCATGTGATTTTACCACGATTTAATTCACATAATAAATTAATCTACAAGAAGGTTAGTAGATTTACCCCAACCGGAGAGAAGCCATGATCTTCTGGAATGTATCTCCAAGCGATGACTGGTGGACGTCGATCTTCGTAGGGAAACCTCCTTGAATATGAAAAATCACTTTTTCTTCTCCCAATGGCTAAGACAAGAAAACAAATTTCTCTCTTTTTTTCCAAAAAACTGGCGTCTCCCCTTTTTTCTAAATGACATTGTATTTTTCTAGGTCTATTTTGTGTTGGGAGAAACTTTTTTTTAATAGAAAAATAAATAATAATTTGAGAGTTTATCACTTACATACAAATTTATATTTTCCTTTTAGGAAAATAAAACCTTTTATCCAATAGGAAAACAAATTTCCTATTTATCCAATAAGAAAACTAATTTCTTATTTATAATTATTTAACACATAAATAATTATATTATCCACATTATAATTAATTAGGAGAAAATTTCTTTTCTCAAAACCAAAAAAAATGTGGCGCCATTTTTAATGTCATTTGGGATAATAGAAAATGTCTTTTCTATATTACATATTATTCACCAAATAAATAATATTTGCATATTCATTAAATAGACCAACTATTTAATTTATTCTCGAGGTTCCACAAAACGAGAAAACACTCGCGTGGTAGGAGCCAATCCGGGGTCCATGGACCTACAACCTGTAGTTACAATAAATTGAATAAAATATTCATCAAACAGAATATTTCTACTCAACTTATTAATTCCGGAATTACGCCACCATAAATCCGAAACTGAACTCTATCGATTATAGATATAAATTATTCTCAGAAATTCGAGTCAATAAGTGTCCATTGATATAATCATTACATAAAGAGTAACCCTCCATAGACTATCCGTAACGAAGCGGGAATATTTCCGTAAAACTTCTTCATTACATCTTATCCTTATTTACCATTAACCCACTAGTGATCAATTAGTTCATAACCTATACGAACTCGGCCGATCGATCAGTTTCTAGGATCAACAAATAAGGGGAATGTCTTTCTATTTCCCGCAGGAAGGAATGGATTCCATATCTGTGAGACACACATTCCTCACTCATCCCAGAATAGAGCCAACGTGAAAGTGATTCGGACCGCGCCTTTTAGGAATCCTTAACGAACACATCAAACCCTATCCTGAAACAAGTTGGAATATATAATCACTTCAGGTAAGGTTAATCCATATATGATCATATTGTGATTTAATAAGATTTCTCAACCACGGAATTATATGAGAAATACAGATTAAATCGGTCAAGTCCTATATGACTTTTATCATATATGAATGCCCCACTTAGATTACCAATATCGACGGTCCGGATAGGACGGTCACACCATAAACTGTTCTGGGCGCATTAATGGCGGTTTAATTAATAGACCCCATACTTTGATTAAGTTCACCACGGACTAATAGTTCAAGTGTATCACCAAAAACTTAATCCTCACGTGTGACACGCACTAATTTATATGGCTACATCTGATACAACTTGGGGTTTTCAGTAGTGTATTACTTACAAGCACGAAGCAAATAATAAGATGAGAATAAATCTGTCATTTATTAATTATAAAAACAATTACATAAATTGTCTTTCGGGCGCTACTTCCAACAATCTCCCACTTGCCCGTAAGGACAAGCAACAATTGTCTTTCGGGCACTACATCTAACAATCTCCCACTTGCCCGCAAAGAAGAGTAACAATTGTTTTTAAAGCATCACACCCTTATTCCTTCTGTCCACAACTTTCTCCCGCTTGCTTTAAAGCAGATGATACATATCTCCCAATTTCATACCTGTCAAGAGCTTATCAGTGGCATTAGAAGCCACTCGACTTGGTAAACAGATCAGCTAGGTTATCGGCTCGAGGTGATCTTTTAGGACCGAAATGTTGCCTCTCTGCACGGTCTGTCTGATCAGATGGTACTCTCTATCTCAATATGCTTTTAACCTCTTGTGATTGCGAAGATCATTTGCATGAGCTACCTCTCAACTGTTTTCACAGTAAAATGGTATCGGCTCATCGAGACCTGGAATTACTTCCCGATCCAACAAAGAACTTCTCAAGCCACCCAGCCTCTTTAGCTACTTTAGAAGCTACTATGTATTCAACATACAAAGTCAAATTGGCAGTGCTGGATTGCTCCAGACTGTAGCTCCATCACTATGAGAAAATACTGAGCCCGAGATCAATTAACGATCATCCTTAATCTGACTGTAAGTTAGAATCAGTGTAGTCAACAATACTCAGGTATGCACCTGAATATAGATGCATATTACTCTTCGTTCTCTGAAGGTACTTGAGGATGCACTATAATGCTACTCAACTTCCGAATCCAAGATTCGACTGTTATTGACTTTTAATAACCTGACTTTCTCTATTCAAAAGAGAATCTATCCCATTTTCTTTGTATCCAAAGACTAAGAGAATTATTCCATGTGGTGTTGGGTAGGAAACCTCTCCAGCATTAAAAAATGCATCATCATCTTAACAATAAGATGGGATACGGCCAACAACTTGTTCTTGTGAATTCAACCGAATCGATTTCTAAGAGTATAGTCCATTTCTCTGGTTTGGAGAAGT
>CM044902.1:22294346-22361404 GCA_024500145.1 Gentiana dahurica var. dahurica
ACACATATATATATATATATATATATATATATATATATATATATATATATATATATAACACATTTTATTTTTATTATTTATAGTTTAGTCCTTATATTTTTATTATTTACAAATACATCCCGTATCCGTATCCTAGATATTTATAAAATCACTTATCTACATATCCCGTATCCGCGTATCTCGTATCCACGTATCCGTATCGTGCATCCTATTTCATTTCAACAAAACCAACAGTGGAACCCATGCACACAGAAATTGAAAGGATATAACCGAGTAGCTTGACATAAGTGTTAAGAGATTTATGAATGTCCAAAAAGGTCGGCAGTTCAATTCTCATCTGAAGGCACCACGATAAAAAGCTCTGGGTCAGACCTTTACTCGACCCTCAAGTAAGAGTCAGACTCTACGAACACTCCCAAAAACATAAAGTTAAATAAAAAAATTGAAAGGATATTAGGAGCACGAAATGAAATTAAAGAGATTTAAAAAAAAAAAACAAAATGACATCTAAATTATTTTATTTTATTTATTTGAATTTTTTTATTTTTTATTTTTTGTTGTTGAGAAAATCTAATTTTATTCAATCTTTAAAAAACTAACGGAGACATTGGCCCTGACAAGTACACGTTGGATCCGCCCCAATTTAATTACCACCACTGTTAGGATAAAAGATGTGTCCAGATGCTCATTGCCTACACCTAACCTCATAGCAATTTTATGATGATCATAATAGAGGTAGTGGGGGCTATATATGTTCATCCCACATTCCTTGGTTGAGAAAGAAACGATCAAGACAAGATGGTTGAAAAAAGATAGAAAACGAAAAACACAATTATTGAAACTCCTCTTAATTCTCATTCTTCATATGGGGTTCAATTCAAGGAGAGCTACATATTTATGACACTGAAAATTCATATACAGGGAGTTTAATTAGAACGACCGTGGATAGATCTGTTTTGATTGTTTGTACACGTGTTATAAATCCAACGGTTAAATGTAATAGAGAGTCCCTATAACAGAATTACCCGTATGACACACCACCTACCTACCTTGCACTTGAAATTTTTGTATTTATACACGTGTTATAAATCCAACGGTTAAATGTAATAGAGAGTCCCTATAACAGAATTACCCGTATGACACAACACCTACCTACCTTGCACTTGAAATTTTTGTATACAAGCGCGGGCGGCCGGGGCCGACCCATTCAAATTCATGTATTTCAACACGGTGATATGACTAGCAAATAGTTGACTACAAAAGTAAATCACACAAGTGAAATAGGTTTTGATGGATTCGATTTTTGGATCTGTCACTAATTGTAAAGAGAAAAAGTTTGATGGTAAAAGAAAAAAAAAACAAAAATTCAAATCATAAATATTCATGGCTTCTTAAATGTAAATCATCTAAAGCAAAATCAAAAGCCATATTTGGGAAATCCAAAATTGGACTACTAGAGGCATGAGAATTCTTTGGTGCGTAAATGCGATATCCCTCGCTCATATGGTCCTTACATCCTGGCTTGACTGAGTGATAAGGAGGTTAATTACGGTAACTCAATGGCCCCTTAAATGGAAGGTGCAGAACCCAGTGCCCACAAGTAGTCACAATATATTCAGGGTTTATGCTGCGGCTGTCAGGATTCGATCATGCACTCCTTGATACAATCTGTCACCTGAGGACCAACTGAGCCACCCGTACGGGCGTGCATGGCTTGAGAACTCTTAAAAGATGCCACGGGTTTGACTCTCTTCTGAATACACTATGTTGAAAGGGTTGGTGGTCAGGTTCAAAATCTCCAATACTATGGATACCCAAAACACCGACTCCGGATTAATCGGGCCTGGATACCGAAGGCCTGCGGAGAAAAAAAATCTTAGAATAAATTGATAAATTTTGACCAAAAAAAATATTTTCCAATGTATTTTATGTCTTTCATTCATACAATATCCTCGTATTTATACATCAAAGTCATAAACCCTACTACATACCAAAATACCATATCCGTCCTTTACTTTACATAACAATATTAAATAATACTATGCAGTAATACCCCATCAAGTTTTAGCATGAAAATCCCGAACGCCCAACTTGCACAACAAAAATTCGAACTGCTGATTCCCCAGACGCCCTTTGGAGGGAAGGGGGCCAACGGGGCCATGGCCCAGAGGCCGCTTATGAATTTAGGGCCCCGCGAAATTTTGACATAATAGTATATTGGCCACCTCTAAGTATATCTATATATTGTATTTTTAAAATCTAATAAGGTATTGTCATAATAGTAAACACTATGGTATAATTTGATAGGTGACCAGGGTTCGAACTCTGTTAGAAGCATAAAAAAAACATTCTTTTTCTGGTTACTCTTTTTTTTTTTTTTTTTTTTTTTTTTTTGTTTACTCTTTCTTAAGAATAGCCTAAAACAATATTTGGCCCCGAGTCAAATTTTTTTTTTTTTTGTTACTCTTTTTTTGGAATGGCCTAAAACAATATTTTGCCTCGAGCTTAAATTTAGTCAGGGACGCTCCTATGCTTCCCCAAAGCTTTCGTGAAAATATCCGCCAGTTCAATCCGTGTAGGAACGTACGTGGGACAAATGAGACCATCCGTAATCACATCACGAACAAAATGACAATCCGCTTCAACGTGCTTTGTCCTTTCATGGAACACCGAAATGCGTCGAAGTCGAGGCCACGGTGGCTTGCGCTGCTGTAGTGGCTGTTTTTGTTCACCGAACTGCGTCGACGTCGAGGCTATGGTGGCTTGATTTGCCCTCACCAACCCACGATGCTGCATACCTCCGTTCGCAACTCCTCGTCCACTCCTGCTGCTACCTCTGTTCCCGCCAGCCATGGCTGTAAAGACTCAGCCAGGTACACGAAAAATTACTATAGCTATGGGTATGGCGAAATCAATAGGGCAAGAAACCCCTTTTTTCTATGCTTGCAGTAAGTGAGTTATTTTCTCTTGGGTATGGCGTTAATGCAAGCGTTTAGGAAAGCGAACTGGATCCTTGACACTTGAGTTTGCTGGTGCTGATGGCAAGCTGCTGCAAATCGTACGTAGGGCTAACTTTTTTTTATTTTTCTTTTCCAATTTTCGTAACCTTGCTCCGATACCATGATAAATTTTGACAAACAAAAATATTTTCCAATGTATTTTCTCTCTTTCATTCGTCACCACATCCTCATATTTATACATCAAAGTCATAAACCCTACTACATATTGAAATACTATATCCGCCCTTTACTTTACATAACAATATTAATAATAAATATTAGTAAATAATAATATGCCGTAATATGAATGCATGTTAGTCTCCTTAACAGGCAAAATTAGGAAAATGGTCTTCTAAATTGGTCTATTGTGGATTTTAGTCATGCTCCTGTTCCGGAAAATGGTCCTCTCAGTCGTCTTTTTTCTTTAAAAAAAAATGGTCCTACTTGCCGGATAACGCTAACTGGGCACCGGAATCTTATAAAATTGATGACATGGCTGCCACGTTGGATCCTGCGTGGCTATATTTAACAAGATTCAAACTTGCAACCTATCGGTGGAATTCCAAGTACTTGGTCATCCTAACTAAAGATTCAATGTGTATATTATGACACAATCTGCTACTTATTCACTGCTTGGAATTGCTTAGTTTCCACTAATATACATAATCTATTACTTAATTGGTCACTGAAATTGCTTATTTTCCACTAATTTATTTCTTTTAAATGTAGCTGATACATATATTCCACTGTTTCTAGTACTTCATCCCCTCCCATTTACACCACCTGCAATTAAGCTAGCTAGGACAATTTAGGGGGTGTAAGTTTACCTGTTTTTCTTTTTCTTTTTTTTTTTCTTTTTTTTTTTCGTTCTTCTCATTCCAAACGGAGTTTCGATAATTTCAATGTTGAGTAGGTTTGGTTTGGAAAAACAATTCCACTGTTTTTTTCCCGTGTTTAATTAGTTTCTCATGTTTCTATTTAATCTTTCTGTCTGGCCGGGTTTTGATTTTGGATAGGGATTTCTTATTCTTAGTTACGTTGTTCCGATCCGTTCTTTCTAATTTATTTTGTTTATTTTAGCATTCGGGTCAAGGATTGAAGTTGATGTATTGCAGCTATGATTAAATCTAGCATGTAGATTTTTTCCCACCCCCTAAGGCCTAAGATTTTGTGCAAATTATAAATTCTTAATTTCTGGTTTGTAGTTCAATCCGGTGGATGAATTTTTAATTTTTTTTCCCAAAAAAATGTGTTCATTATTTTGAAACGAATGAGATTTTCAGTTTCCAATTATATTAACTGTAATTTTATTGTCGAATAGGTGCAATTAGAAACGTCAAATGCAATCTCTGACACCTCCACCTCCCCTTCACACAAAACAATTTTATTGTGAATAAGTAATGGATTATGTCATAGCATATACAATGAAGCTTTATCTTGGATAGCCAAATGCGTAGAATTTTAATATCAAGTCGTAGGTTCGAATCATGTTAGCAACAACTTTTTATTCTCACTAAATGGAGTAGAAATGGTACCCTGCCACGTAGGATCGTACGTGGCAGCCTAGTGGCAGTCACATCAGCAATTTTTAAAGATTTCGGTGCCTAGAAGACAACTTAGAGAACCATTTATCTCACCGGAACAGGAAAAAGACAAAAATCCATAATAGACCAACTTAAAGGACCCTCTTCCTAATTTCCCCTCCTTAACATGTCTTCGTGCTGTTCTTCTACCGGACATTGTTGTACTTATCAGTAACCAATATAATTGCATCACTTTGATGGAATGGTATTTGACAGGGGCCACAGACCAGTATATGTATTCATCCATTCCCTTAATATTAAGGGGGGGGGGGAGAGGTTGAAAGAAGTATCAGTAACCAATATAATTGCATCACTTTGATGGAATGGTATTTGACAGGGGCCACCGGCCACAGACCAGTACTGTATATGTATTCATCCATTCCCTTAATATTAAGGAGGGGAGGGGGGGGGGGGGGAGGTTGAAAGAAGTCAAGGAGGCAAGGATTTGACATGTCTGAAATGTGAGGTTTCTATCCACAGGAGTTACCAATAATTAAACAGTGTTTCAGGATATTATAGTATACATGTTGGGTCAGGACTGTTTTTAATTTTGAGTGGTCAAAGCATTTATTTTGCACTGCAACTGTTTTTGCAGAGACAATTCAGCACTTCAAATCCACTTAAACAATTTTGCAGAAAGAAACATAAAAGACAGAATGTGTTTTAAATGATCGTTTGGCATGTGGCAGGTACAGAGCCGGCCCTAAGGCTAGGCAACATAGGCCTATGTAGTAACCCTACCCGATAACCAAGCAAATCCAAATCGACTCGTTCAACCATGACCCGAAAGTATAGTTTTTTTTATATACAACTAAGAATCATTGTTTCTTTGAAGGATCTAAAAATCATTATGCCTTGTAATAAGTGATATGATCGTGTGTAAGCCGTTTATACTAGCAAGAGGACTATTGAAACACAGATGAGAAGCTTGCAGTTTAAGAAAGATTAAAACAGTAACAATGCAAACATAAAGTATGACGGAAATTGATAAAACACAGAAACAAAGAGAAAACAGTGATTTAACGTGGTTTCCGACGTTGTGCCAACTACTCTAAGGACAGAAAATGAAATATATTATTATACACAAAGTTACAAGGGTTTTCACACACTTGTGAAATTAACACATTGCATTGATTACAACATTGATATTTATAGGCACAATTCTCTAACCCTGACCGCCATAGGATCTTTGTCAGAATTGTCATAAATACCCCAGATGTGGACCTCAGCTCCAGCTGTTATCCACCAGATGAAACTCAGCTCAAAAACTTACCCCAGACTTGTAATCAACTGCCCAGATGTAGAACTCAGATGTACTCAGCAATAACTCGGTTGACAAAACTGAAAGCTGACTTCAGAAGAAACTCAGTTTACACTCCAACAAAAATGACTTTCACAGAACTGAATACCCTTATTGAACTGACCATCATTCTCAGTCTCAGTTTCACAGATTAGTTCCACCAGTTTATCTAACAGTTTAGAGATCAAGTCACCAAAACTGACAAATCTCCACCTTGACTTGAAATCTCATTCACAGTCAATCAGATTGCATAATCAGATGTACTTGTACCAGATACATTCGTCAATGTCTGGATGTACAGTACCAGACTTCTCCACAGAATCCACTCAGTTGATCTGCCATCAACTGAGTATCCAGATTTCAGTTTATAAGCTTTGAATATTCAGCAAGTCCAGACACAACTGAAACATGCTCTACTGAACTGGTTCAGTGAACATATCAGCAGGATTATTCTGTTGAAATAGTGTCCTAAACCCAATCGGGTTAAAACGGATCCGACCAGGTCGGATCATTTCTACTATTTCTTTATGATCATACATATATAATAAATGGCTTTTTTGTTGTCATATATTTGTTCTTTTAAAGAACCAATTATGAATTGTTAGATGATAATATCCTTAGTGTTAAACTGTGTTTGAGAAACCATGATAGGCCATTATGGTTGACGAGATCTCTAATCACTTAAAAAAGTTTGATACTTACATTTCTCTAGGGTGATGTACTATTAAACAGGGCATTGATAGTACAAACGTGCTAGCATGTATTAAATGTCTTTTGTCTTTAAGGGCATGGATAGATATCATCTATTGAAGTATATAGACACTTGGACTGTACGTGGACGTGTATTAGAGAATGCATACGTTAGACTGACCCACTTACACTGTTAAGTGTCACACTATGTGACGGTTGTGTAATTATCCTTAGGACAGAGTCTACATAGAATCACGATGTGGATTGTCATGCTTTGACACTATTGAGGTTTCTCGTAGCCATGGGCGATCATGGTTGTGTAATTATCCTTAGGACAGAGTCTACATGGAATCACGATGTGGATTGTCATGCTTTGACACTATTGAGGTTTCTCGTAGCCATGGGCGATCATGCGATAGTGATTAGGTGTGATACTGAAGCATGCGGAGTATACATGTTTGGTCGTCCGCGAATCGCGTACCCTATCAGTAGGGGTGAATATCCGAAAGGGCCTTCTTATAAGGAATGTCTTACTCTCGTGAATCTTTGCAAAGTTGAAGTAAAGGAGTTACTTCGAGAGAGCATGATATCCAGATTATAAGATACGGTCATCCATGCTTGACAATCGACGTACGACCGTATGGATATTACTACAACGATAGGATTCTATTAACATGGTAACCGAGCACATGAAATGTAGTAGTCATTGCGTATTGACTCTTCCAATTATTGGGGATCATGGACGGGTTGCTAGACGCTATTCGTGATCGTTAGATGTGAAGGGGCATTTTCGTAATTGCGCCTTATGTCTTCGGCCAACATATTCGGGAGCCTATCGGGTCACACACATAAGAACATCTAGCCGGATTAAAATGTGGTTATAGTTGATGACCAAATAAGGAAAGAATTTATCTCTTACTATAAAGGTTATAATGGTAAATTAATATGGTGGTATTTATTTATTATGAATAAATATAATACACGATATTAATTATGTTGATTAATTAAATATACATAGTTGATGTATAAGTCGAAATTTGTATGTGTATATTGATACACATGTATTTTGCAAATTAATTAATCATAACATTGTATTAGTTAAAGAATATTCCGGATGCCAACATTATGGTATATAGGGCGCAACTTATGTGTGTATAAGATACACTTGGATTGTGCAATTTAATTAATGGTATTACCATATATTAATATTAGATATTAATATTTATATATATATATATATATATATATATATATATATATATATATATATATATATATATATATATATATACACATACGTGCGTGAATTTTCACATAGGATGTGCATGTGCACATTTGTTTACGATATATATATATATATATATATACACATACGTGCGTGAATTTTCACATAGGATGTGCATGTGCACATTTGTTTACAATATATATATGCTATATACACATACGTGCGTGAATTTTCACATAGGATGTGCATGTGCACATTTGTTTACGATATATATATATATATATATATACACATACGTGCGTGAATTTTCACATAGGATGTGCATGTGCACATTTGTTTACAATATATATATGCTATATACACATGTGTAAATTGATTTATGGTAATAAGATAAAGATAGTCAATATTAGATATTAACATTATTTTGGAAATATTTAATATAAGATATAAAATTAAAATAGATAAATCAATCAAGAAGATTTTCCTTATTTTATTAGGAAAATGTTTTCTTTCTCCTTAATCTACTAGGAAGCTAATCTCAATCAGTTGGGGACATATGGGGCGCCACATCTCTCTATATAAGAGAGGGATTGTCTAGCTCTTTTGTACATCATAATTCCAAGAGCTAATAGTTCTTGAGAAAATAGAAAGCTTCTTAGAGAGAGTATTGTGAGGGAGAAAAAAGTCGACCTAGAAGTCGAATTTTTCTGATAGCAATAGGAGAGGATTCCGGCGAGGTGTTCGTGTGGATAACTGATAGATGCCGGACGCTTGGTCAGCTTGCGCGCGTCTACTTCTACCGGACGGTCAAAGCTTCGATCTTTAAGATCAAGAAAGGTATAATCTTTGTCCTCCTTGTTATATGTTTATTGCTTAAATGAAGTCGATCCTTGGATCGAAAATCAAAATTTTATTTTCCGCTGCACTACTCGTGTTATTTCCTAACAGTGGTATCAGAGCCAACTTCCAGCTTAAGCAATAAGCATAATGAATTCGCGTAGTAAACAGATCCAATAGATTAAATCATGTTTGATATTGATTAATTAAGATGCACAAAAAGAAAAAAAAATTAAAGGAAGATGGAGGCGGCGGCAGTGCTGGGCCGATTATTGGCGGCGCCGCCACCCAATACTCGCCGGTGGCGGCGGCGGGCCGACTGGCCGGGTCGGCCGACTCCACCCATTTTCCTGTTTTTGTTTTGTGCATTTAATTTCAATATAGTACATGGTTATTAAATTATTGAATTATTAATTGATCAAAAGTTAATTCATTAATTGATCGGATGCTATAAAGACGGAAGTAGTTTAAAGTTAATCTTTTTTATAAGATGTGATTGTATGGATTAGATTGTAGATATAATTCGATTATATGGACCACGATTGATCATGGACTCGACCAATAGGATGGGTGTGAATGCGTTATTTTGTGTTTATTTTTATTGTTGTCCTAGACCGTTATGAAGAACGTAACCAAGTTTTATTTTGGGGGAGTGGTTTAAAAGGACAAAAAAGAGGAGGAAAATGAGAAACAGGACAGTGGAAATATAAATTGGGTGATAAGGATAAATCTACTGTTCATAACCCAAAATCCATTGTTTGCTGCTGTGGAACTAACCCCAAATCTAATGTTTCACTATCTCGGTGGAATAAGAATATGTATTTTTTACCCAGAAAAATATTCCACTGTCCTCTTTGCATATTTTTATGTTCAAATTGTCCTTTTTGACAATAAACCTTTTATTTTTGCATTATCTCATTCTCGTTAGCTCCCCCCACCCCCACCCACCCCCCATGTGCGGCGGGTGTAAAATTTATTAGATAGATTTTTCATGTAAATATATTGAAGACAAGGATGAAGACCAAAATAAGAGCGATAAAGATCCATGGAGATGGCGCATGTCAAAGATCCATTGGTGGTTGCGGCAACCCTTAGTTGTGGCCCGCGGTTTCGTCAGTTTGTATTCGAAACCGCACCTAGGAAAAGTCCATGATCATACCGGTTAATTTTATGCGCGCAATGTTGTGTATGTTTTATTTTATATGATGTAATATGCACGTAATAGATGAGACCGTATTTAAATAAAATTAATTAAGTGAAATAATTTAAAATTACTCCCACGACAAAAATCGAGTTATAATATGTCTCCCAATATTATAGTGACGGTGAAGAGCCCTTGTTCGGATCCAACTGATCGGCCCACGTCTGGAGTTGACATACCTCGGGTATATCGTCATTATCGAGATAAGGTCGTTATGAGATCTCATGAATACTTGGGTTATGTTCGGTAAGTTTTTAAATTTACTATTTTACCGGAACACCCCAAGTGCAAGGCACGTTGTAGTGGGTATTACCGGGTCGTCCAAGGAATCGAATGATGTCGGAAACAAAAATACAGTTAACGTACCGGTGAATTGTCACGATAAATCTAATTAAAATAATAAAGTTCTAAATAATTTCTATTAAACTAATAAAACAAAAGAGATCAAATTAAACCTAAATAAACTATTGAATCTAAAATCCAAATTGCTATGAAAAATTGACTTTCTTCTTAATGTAACGAGACAGTAGGGCAACAAGGATTCTACCATACAACCACCACCCAACCAGTTTGTGAGATGAATCAAATTTCTTGATGTGATCTAACTTAAATCCAATCAAATTTCTTTAATCAAATTTATTTGGTTTCTGTTCTCTTTCTCAAGTGAAACAAAATTAACAATGGAAGAACATGATCATGAGTTCGTTTCCGAATCTCCTACCCAATTAACAATAAACTAATCTCTCGGAATATCATTAACTGTATCGAATGAAGGGTTCTATGTAAATTTAATTCTCATCAAATTCAAAACAACAATCGTTTCATCGATTTTTCAATCTAACAAAACATACATTCAAACAATTCAATTCAATTGATAAAGAAAAATAAATTCAAACTCACTAATAATGTTTACTGAAAATCTCCTGGTTGTGGTGATGTTGTAATGGCTTCATCCGCTGTCCTACTGCGAATTGCTTAGCCTTCAATCAGCTTCGCGTTCCAAAAGAAAATTGAAAGAAAGAAACTCATGTTTTTGTGTGATGTGGTGCGGCTGCTGTGGTATGATGTGTTGTATTTTTCTGTCTGTCTTTTTCTGCTCGAATGGTGCTGCTTATATAGGAGTTTCGCCGACATAAGGAAGGATCTAGAAAAACGTGTCGATTTTTGCAGCTTCGGGGTTCGGTCGACCGACATAAGACACTCGGTCGACCGAATAGCATGGCTCGGTCGACAGAGCCTACCAATTACGCGTTTTCACACTGTTGCTTCGTATACCGTGTTCCCCACTTCACTCTTTCGATCTGATCTGATTTATCCTCTCTTCAATGCTCCGATTTGCTTCTTTATTTTGAAATCACTTGATTGAATGATATTAATCTTCTCCATAAATAACATCCCCCTGCATTTCTTTATTTTCTGCAAAATTGTTGTTACACCAAGACATCGAATAATAATAATAATAAAATGTGTAACAAAAATAACATTTAAACCCAATATTTCCTCATAATTAAATTATAACCCCTCAATAGCCATTATAGGAATTTAACGGTTAAAACACGCTTTTCTCATTTATTTCCCTTAAAAATAAGGTAAATTGTTTAGGGATTAAGCCCCAAAAATATAGTAAAATATACCCTAAACAGGTTACGACTAGACTAAGAATCTTACGGTGATTGACCCACGTCAGGACCGTCTGATTTTAGAGACATGAGGTTGACTATCACATAGACGATGTGAATTGTCAAAGAGTTGACTAGCCAAACCATTGGAAATCGCGTTGGACATGATTGGTAAGAAGTACCTACCCATTGAAATTGACCCGGTCGATCGGCCCACGTCGGGGATCGAGTCAACTAGATAGGATTCCAACCACTAAAGAATTTTGAAAATTCTTGAAAGTCAATTGAGAGTAGTTTACTAGTGGGAGCAAAATCATAATCCCAAAGACCATCTTTGATGTTGCATGTATAAACAACAACACTCTTTAATATTTATTTATGTTGTAGTTTTAGCAAACCTTTATATTTATGTTTTAAATTCTCGATTAGTAAAAACCAAATTTAAATGACTGTTACCTTTTGAGAAACGTTCTCAAGTTGGTTGAGTAATTTTAATCCTTTTAAAATAAGCAACGACACGAGCAATCGCGTTTTCGTATTTAAAGACAATGAGGCTACATATTTGATAGAGTCCTCTAAGATTTTAATTATTAATGGAAGCTCACATATTGGATATAACGATATCCAATAGGTCACTCCGTCATACGATGATAATTATTCAAACATTAGATGGATTGTATTAGGATGACCACGTCGAATTTTGAAAAGACTGTTTTCAAAATTGTAAGATTTAAGTAACGACTTAATTCTTTAATCATTGCTTGAAAGTAAATTAAATAGTTCATGTTTTGAATATGATTCAAAAAGGGTAAATAGACTATTTAACAAACGTTGGATTTTCTTTATTAAAAAAATTGAAGCCACGATTCTTGTGATTTTTCTTAAGTCTTATGAAGACTAAATTAAGAAATATTTACAAGAGTTTGAAGGATTAAAATAGAAAGTTTGGGCATGTGCTTGAATAAGAGAACTTATTGAAGTCTTTATTTCAGGCAGGCACGTTGAGATAAATCTATCTAAACTTAAGTCAATTCTCGGATATATGATATCCTACGAGTGTGATTAAATTAGAAAGATTAAATACAGATTTGGAAGGTGAAGCAAACGTTGTAACACTTACCATATTCTGAATCTAGTAAACGGATAAGGAACTGAATAAATATTATTATGTTCCGGTTCTTATGAAGAACATATTTTCAGCTATAAGTTAGGATTTAATGGACAAATTCAATTGTAGGGAATAAATGTTATTCCCGATAAGGTTGAACAGTCACTGAATCTAACATGCTAGATTATTGTCACCATATAGTTGATATAAGTGATAAAATCTCAACTAATCATTTATATGACTGTTATCCTTGATTTTGTGGCTGTTCTAGACACAATCTCTATGGAAAGAAAGCGTGTAATCAAACGTCATTATGATGATGCTGAACCATATGATTATGAATCATGTGGGTTATACGTATCTTATCCAAAGAGGACTAAAATACCCTTTTATGAAAACGGTTATAAAATCTAGAAAATTGACTAAAGCCTAAACATATTGATGTTTGTTGGCTTATGACAATTTATACAATAAATAATTGTTCATCTCTCTCTTGGACTGTTTTAAAAATAGTTGAATGTACATATTGAAATTCGACAATTCTGAAAGCCTAAAAAGTTTTGAGTAGTACGAATATGAGATAAATGAAACATAGGAATTAATCTTCAATTGGATTGAAGCTGTTAGGAACATTTTTATTATGTTTTGATGACGGTCATACTAGCTGTTATAGCAAGCCTGAAATAAGTTAGAATTCTCTGTATAAGTCCTTACTTAAAGTCTGACATATTGTATAAGTTAAGTCATACAAGTATTGTACTAGTTGGTAGGACGGCAAAGTAAAACAGACATTCGGCAGAGTGAAGCCAGCCAAGCACCAGCAGAAAAGCAGTGAAGACTTAATGGTTTGACTTATAACCAAGGAAGTCTGTGATGACCTTGGATAAGTCTATGTATGTCTCAAGTGATGAAATTTAATGTTCAAATATGGTGTACACTGATCTCACCCAAATCAAAGATCAGTGAAGTACAAAGATTCTACTTAAACATAAGTGATGAAGGAAACAGTGAATCGGCAGAGTAAACTGACTTTCGGCAAAGTGAAGGCAAAAATAGTGAAGGAAGATCTAAACGACAAAGTCAGATGGATCACTCGACCGTTCAAAGACCGGCGAAGTAATCCTTATCAGAACAGAATTGAAATATGATGAAGATTCAGAGGATCATGCATTTAATGCACAATCAATAGAGGATCAATCAAGGACAGACTTTCTGCTATACATTTGAAGGAAAAAGTCCGATCAATGAAATCAAGGAGAATATAATTAAGGGAGAATCAAGAATAAAATCAAGGATTATTCCCCTCATAAATATAACCAACAGACAGAATTTCAAATCAAGGATACTCAAGGCTATAAATAGAAGGCATTGACAGACAGATAAAAACAACGATTAGAAAAAGAAAACGAAGCAGAAACTCTGTCAATTTGAAAAGCCTTCTCTCCGAACTTACAAGGATTTATCTAGAGATCAACTCAGACATCAGAACTACAATTTCATATTCAGCACTGAGATTGATCAATCAAGTTTGTGAATCTCATTCACAATAAATTGAAGCAACTGAATCAGAAGTCATCTGAGAAGGCGTTGTGCTTGTGACAGCTGCTGAAGGAGTTGATCTCAAGGAGCAGTGAAAAAGATTGAATCACTGAAGCTGTTGCAGTCAAGGAGTGATAGTCTTGTAGATTGTGAAGCTTGGGAAGTCAAGGACAATCATACTATTGTATATGTGAAAACAATAGTGAATTCCTCCAATCATCACAGGAGAAGAGTGGATTAAGGGATTACACCACCCTGAACTACTATAAGCCTTGTGTCATTTTACTTTCTACAATTTACTTTACTGCATTTATTTAAATTGCCTAGATTATAATCTATATCTGTGATTGTTTAAACTACTTTGAAACAACATAGTAAGAAGGGACTTATCCGCTGCCCAAAAGCTTTTAAACACAAGAAAAGTTTTTGAAACTCCACTATAGTCATTCACCCCCCCTCTGACTATAGTTTTACCCTTCTCTGGGACCAACAATTGGTATCGGAGCAGTGTTCCTAGTATCAGAACCTGTTCAGATCTAATTTCTGGTAACAAGGAGATCACATATTTTCAAAGTAGTTTTCAAATCTGAGTTTTCTACTCATTAACATTTAAATCTATTATTTGCACTTATGGATTCCTCAAACTTTATGTCAAAAGTACCTGTTTTCAATGTTAATAATTTTGATGAATATAAAATAAGAATGCTATCTCATCTTGCAGCAACTCATGAGGAGATGCTGGACGTAATCAATGATGGACCAATCATGATCATGACTGTGGTATCCACAGGAGCAGATCAAGGAAAGGAAATAGACAAACCCAAGAAAGATTGGACCAATGATGACAGGAGAAGAGCAAATCTAGACTTTGTTGCAAAAGACATGATTTTGAAGACTCTAGATAGCAACATGTTCATGAGAATCAAAGATTGCAAAACAGCAAAGGAGATGTGGGACAAGCTAGCATTGATAAATGAAGGATCTGAAGCAGTTAAAGAAAACAAATTATCTGTTGCAAAACAGAAATTTGAAAATTTCAAAATGAAGACTGGTGAATCCATTGATCAAATGGACAACAGATTCTCTAGCATCATCAGTGAACTGCAATAGCTTGGACACACATATCCCCAGAAAGAAGTATGCTTAAAGATCTTGAGAGGCTTACCTGAAAGATGGAAGATCATAACATCAGTAATCAGAGGAACCACAAACCTTGCAAGCACTGACACTCTGACACTGATGTCCAAACTTAAAGCTCATGAATTCGAACTGAACGGTGAAGATGGTGCTCCGGCAGAGACACAAAAAAGCCACTGCACTGATTGCACCCCAGCAAAGTAACTTTGCCGACTGTATCAGTAAAGAGACGCATGAACTTAAAGAACAGGTAGCTTTATTAGTTAAACGTTTTGACAGGTTTAGCAAAAAGAAGCCATTCAAAGGAAACTCATCATCAAACAAGAGGTCAAGCTCAAACAAGGACATAAAGAAGAAAGATGATAAATACAGATGCTTCAACTGTAACAAGAAAGGTCACTTGAAGGCTGATTGTCCTAAAGAAAATGATAAAGATGATGAAAAGCAAGAAAGCACTCAAGGCTGAATCTAGCAGTGAAAAGAATGAAGAATCATCTAAAAATAACTCAACTAATAGTGATGAAGAAGACAGCTCAGACAATGAAAAAGCATGTCTATGCCTCATGACCAAGGAATTAGATGAAGATGAAGGTGATAGCTCAGACATTGAGAAAACAAGCCTATGTCTAATGGCCAAAGAATCAGATGAAACTGAGGTAACATCTAGCTCTTACTCTTCATCAAATGCATCCACATCTAACACTGCACAATCTTCTATTCTCCCTTTAGATCCAGCAGACCTAGTCCAAAATCTCATGACTAAATTTGATGAAATTGAAATGAATCATGAAATTCTGGAAAAGGAATGCAAGGATCTAAGAAAGGAAAATAAAAGATTAAAGAAAGAACTGGATAAAGCAAAAGCTGAACTAACTAGTAAGGAGATCTACTCAAATGATCAACAAACAGCAGAGGTTCATACATCTGTTGTTGACAGATCAGTTGAGAAAATCCCCCTACCAGTTAAGATAACAAATGAACCAGTTTACAAACCCTAAAAAATGTTTGGATCCAGATCTGGTCTTGGCTACAACAGTCAGGATGAGAGTAGAAACAATGGTCAACACAATTCTGAATCCAGGATCAACATTGAACCAAAATTCAGAAAGGGACAGACCGTGGTCTCAACCACTCATCATGTACCGGTGAAGTCAAAACCCAGTGCAGTAAAACAGCAGACTAAATCATCAATCAAGTCAATCAAAATCAAGGACTTTCTGAAAGGTAAAGGAAGACTTTATCCTTCAGAGGATGATTGGAATGTTGCACCTCCAAAATACAAGAAGAAACCATTCCATAATATGCATCATGTGCTTAAGAAAAATCAAACTAGGTATACTCCTAGACACATGAAGCAAGTCAGGTTTCCCACTGTATATTGGAGAGTAAAGAATGATGCAAATGCACCAAAAAGTAGAGAAAAGTATCAGAATAACTTCAGTAGAAATACTAGAAGCTATTCTGCCATGCCTTATATATATGAAGTTGATGACTTTAACTATCCAAAAGGAAGATCATTTGGATATACACTTGGAGTAGGAGGCATGACTGCTAACAGGTATGGACCCAAACAGTGTTGGGTACCTAAACTTAATTAAATTGTTATGTAGGATGTTTGGTACATAGACAGTGGATGTTCCAGACACATGACAAGAAACAAGAGATGGCTCACTGACTTCAAAGCTTTTAATGGACCCAAAGTCACATTTGGAGGCAAAGAAAACCCTGACAAGATTAAGGGGGAAGGCACAATGCTCAAGAACAATCTGAAGATTCAAAATGTGGCATATGTCAAGGGACTTAATTTCAATCTGATGAGTATTAGTCAATTTTGTGACAAAGGCTATAATGTGCACTTCAGCATGGAAGGATGCAAAGTCATTCACAGCCTAACCAACTCAGTAGTACTTGCAGGAAGAAGAAAAGATAACATGTATGTGGTGGATTGGAAAACAGCCAAGGCAGAAACATGTTTGTTTGTCGAAAACAAACAGTCAACTAGCTGGTTATGGCATAGAAGACTAAATCACCTGAATTTCAAGACCATCAACAAATTATCAAAGAACAAGTTAGTTAAAGGCCTGCCAGAGATGCATGTCAGAAAGGGAAACAAATCAAAAGTTCTTTCAAGTCAAAACCCTATCAATCAACAACAAGAACTCTACATCTGTTGCATATGGACCTGTTTGGACTAGTCACACCAGTAAGTGTAAGTGGTAAGTAATACACCCTGGTAGTGATGGATGACTACTCAAAATACACCTGGACCATCTTCATGAACAAGAAGAAAGAGACACTAAAAAAGCTGCCAGATTTGTTAAGAAGACTCCAAAATGAGAAAGAACTGAAAATCATCAAGATCAGATCAGATAGAGGCACTGAATTTCTTAATGAAATTATTAGAACCTATTGTGAAGAAAATGGAGTACTGCATCAATTAACTGCAGCAGGAACCCCACAACAAAATGGTGTAGCAGAAAGAAGAAACAGAACTCTCAAAGAAGCAGTCAGAACAATGATTGCAGAAGCATGCTTGCCAAAGAGATTTTGGGCTGAAGCAGCAAACACAACATGCCATACACAAAACAGATCAATTATCAACAAACATCATGGAAAGACTCCATATGAAATATGGAAATGTAGAAAACCTAATATCTCATATTTACATATGTTTGGATCAAAATGTTTTGTTTTGAACAGGAATCAGCTGCATGCCTTTGATGAAAAGGCTGATGAAGCAATCTTTATGGGATACTCAGACATCAACAAAGCATTCAGAGTACTAAACAAAAGAACATTGGTGATTGAAGAATCAATACATGTAGTCTTTGATGAACCAAATACAAATGGTGAAAGTCTTCAAGAACAAGAAGAAGAAGCAGTACAAAGACAAGTGTATATGAATACAACAGTACCAGCAACTATTCTGCATCACAATTTTGGAAATCAAGATGAGCCACAAGTCAATACAACATAAGAAGCTCATGCACAACATGAAACTACAGAAGCACCAAGTGAAGAACAACTTCAACCAGACCTAAATTGGCTAAGAGATCATCCTGAAGAACAAGTTATTGGAGATATTCACACAGGAGTAAGAACCAGAAGACAACTGGAGCATATGTTAACATGTTTTCTATCACAAGTGGAACCCAAGACAAATAGATGATGCAATTCAAGATGCAGATTGGATCACAGCCATGCAAGAAGAACTAAATGAATTTGAAAGAAATGAAGACTGGGAACTTGTTGACAGACCAGATATGGCCAACATCATTGGAACAAAATGGGTATTTAGAAACAAGATGGATGAGCAAGGAATTGTTGTCAGAAACAAAGCAAGGCTAGTTGCAAAAGGCTATTCTCAAGCAGAAGGAATAGATTATGATGAAACATTTGCACCAGTAGCAAGTTTGGAGGCAATCAGACTTTTTCTAGCTTTCGCTGCACACAAAGATTTCAAAGTCTATCAAATGGATGTCAAGAGTGCATTTCTGAATGGACTTTTGGAAGAAGAAGTATATGTGGAACAACCCCCTGGTTTCCAACTCAAAGGAAAGGAAGACATAGTATATAAACTAAAGAAAGCTCTTTATGGAATCAAACAGGCACCCAGAGCCTGGTATGAAACACTATCACAATTTCTGATCAAGAATAGATTCAACAAGGGAACTATAAATAAGACTATGTTCAAACTAGAGGAAGGAACAAGCACATTGCTAGTACAAATCTATGTTGATGACATCATCTTTGGATCAGAGGATGAAAAGTTATGTGAGAAATTTGCAAATCTGATGAAGTGCAAATTTCAGATGAGCATGATGGGAGAACTGAATTATTTTCTTGGCCTTCAAGTAAAGCAAATGAAGGATGGAATTTTCATCAATCAAGCCAAGTATACAAAAGACTTAATACACAAGTATGGTATGGATACAAGTGGCACAGCAGACACACCGTGTGCAAGAGTTATTCTTGGAAAAGATGAAACTGGAAAGGATGTTGATCAGAAAATGTATAGAGGAATCATTGGATCCCTACTATACTTAACTGCAAGTAGACCTGATATTGCATTTGCAGTTGGAGTGTGTTCAAGATTTCAAGCTCAACCAAAAGAACCACATCTTCTAGCAGCCAAAAGAATAATCAAATACTTGAAAAACAC
Organism: Gentiana dahurica var. dahurica; assembly: GCA_024500145.1. NCBI lineage: Eukaryota > Viridiplantae > Streptophyta > Magnoliopsida > Gentianales > Gentianaceae > Gentiana > Gentiana dahurica. The sequence goes on from CM044902.1 coordinate 22,313,747, forward strand.
TATCAATATAGGAATTTGGTATCCAAAAGATGGAGGATTCAAGTTGATATCATATTCAGACTCTGACTATGCTGGATGCAAAATATATAGAAAAAGCACCTGGAACATGTCAAATGCTAGCCAGCAGACTAGTTTCATGGTTTAGCAAAAAGCAAAACTCCATATCCACATCAACAACAGAAGCAGAATATATAGCAGCTAAGGGACTATGGAGTGGAGGAGAAAACAATTCCAATCATGTGTGACAACACAAGTGCAATATCTATCACTGAAAATCCAGTGTTGCGTTCAAGAACAAAACACATTGATGTGAGACATCACTTTATCAGAGATCATGTTGAAAAAGGAGATGTCATTCTAAAATACATACCCACTGAAGATCAATTGGCTGACATCTTCACTAAACCACTTAGTCATGAAAGATTCAGCATGCTGAGCACTGAGTTAGGAATGATTGAAATCGACTAAGTACAAAAGAGCGGCTAACTGGAGTAATCGGCTAAGTAACTTCCTCAGCTGTTCAAACCTTTGCCGTTACAGGAGATGTAGCAAGTAAGGCACTGGTATCCAGCAAAGTGACTTAACTGATTGTTAGGAACAGTCAAATAAAGCGGCTCAGTGAAAAAGTCACCACACCGGCTAAATGGCCAGCGAAGGCACTTCACCGAAATAAAGATTGGAATCATAGGTAAATTAAAGTGTGAACATAATCAACTTTTATACACGTGGAGAATAAGGGAGTTACGGAAGATTATCCTGAAGATGATTACACACGTGGAGATCAATTTCTAATTATGGAGGTAATTATACTATTCTTTTCGAATTACAAACGCCTCGATTCCCGGGCCCTATCATTACTTACCTCAATCCACTCCCCCACTTCACTCGAATATCGCGATTTACGTACACAAAATCATGCCATTATGTCATAAAATCCTTCCATATTCAAACCACGTTCACAGTACCAAAATCACACTATATAAACGGTACTTAGAAATTCTCAGAAATCTTTACACACTTTTGCAAAATTGCAAGCCCTACTTTTGATTCTCTCTGAAAACTCAAAGTATTCTTCTCTAAACATCAATCAATTATCAATGGCTTCATCTTCCACAATCTCTCCCACTGAAAAATTCTACGAGAAATCCATCATCACTGGCTCATTTTTCAAACCTGAACACTATCTCTCTTTCTGTGACAATGATGCAAAAGCTCAACGCTTGGTTGATTGCTGTTCAAATCTGGGGTTAATGACCTTCCTAAACCCCCCCAATCGCTGGAATCTGCTATGAAAATCTGATCGCATTTTGGAAAAATGCCAAGTTTGTGCCCAGCACAAAGAAAACTGAGGTCGATTGCATAAAAAGTTCAATATTTGGGAAAGAGGTAGTCATAACGCCTCGTCTTCTCAATAGGTTCCTACAACTACCAATGATAGGTCCAGCGAATGTAAAGTTTGTGAAGATTGACATCACGAAATTCTGGGCTGAGATAGCCAAAAACGCCAAGAAAAACAGCAAAACATACAATCTCCCTAGATCAACGCTAAAACTTCCGTTTGCTGAATTTGCACCGGTCATCACCAAGAATATCGAAGGCAGAAAAGGGTCAATGGAAAACTTAACTGAGTTACAGATCAAATTGATGGCTATTATCTACGAAGGTACCAAATTCGACTGGGCAACATTTGTATTCAATAGATTGAATGATCAGATTCAAAAGGAAATTGACCTATCAATTACAGCACCAAGCAAGGGTTTGCAGAAGAAAGGTGATTTCTGGGAGAGGAAATCATGTGGGTTCCCTCTTCAACACCTGTTTGACGTATTGAAAGTGAAACCCACAAATCTGCAAGTCACACACAAGTCTAAGACAATGTTTACCTACATCAAGGCATCCATGAAACCCAAACCCATTGCTGGGAGCAAAAGAAAACAACTTGAAAGCAGCAGATCAGGTGTGGGACGAAGAACCAGATCCCAGAAGGCACAAGAGAACACCACTATGACTGGCACCAGCATCTTGGATGAACCTGTGACAATCAGTGATGACACAGCAACAGAACAAGAAAAGCAGCAAGAGGAAATCACCTACCTTGAGGAAGGTGAGGAAGGATACAGAATCACCTCATCTGAAGAAGAGGAGATAATTGAGGAAGAAGCTGAGTCAGAGGATGAACACTCAGAAAGTGGTCATCTTGAAGCAAACATGGAGATTTCTGATGATGAACTGACACTTCAAGAAGTGCTTTTCAAAAGCATTGGCAAAGTTGACGAACAGCTAAGTGAGCCAGCTGATAAAGCTCACTCAGCCGAACTCGTCAACTCCCTCCACTATTACACAAGGGGAAATAGTAGCAGATGAAGCAGCCAACACTCAACAGCAATCGCTAAATGACCCTGAAGAAGAACAAGAAAAAGTGGAAGAAAGAGGAGAAGAGACAGAAGATGAAAAGGGAGAAGAGAAAGAGGAAGAAGTTGAAGTGGAAAGTGAGAAAGAAGAAGATGGATATGGTGAGAATGTCAATGTGGCACCTAAAGAAATTGATCCAGAAAGACTCTTCAATCTGGACATTCAACCCCTCATTGTGGACATGGAAAGGCAGTATCACAGCAGGCAAAACCTGAAGTATGCCTTAAGGAGTGAAGCAACCTCCTTCAACCACAAGATTGAGGCCCTCATCAATCATATCAAGATCCAAGATGAGGTCATGGAAAGACAAGGAAACCTGCTGTGCAACTTACAAAAACTCATTCCTCACCATGTCCAAACCAATCTTGAGTTTCATGCTGAAACGATTGACAACAATCTTAAGCCCTTGGTGGACACTCTCAATGCTCAAACTCATCAAATTCAGCATCTGGATGAGATAATTGAGCATTCTGGCAAACAGCTCGACCTTCTAATCAAAGTTGGTGAGGCAAACAACAAGATACTGGAAAGAAGGTATGGTCATCTCCCTGAGTCTGACTCAGCAACGGCAAATCTTGAAGCACTCTTTGGTGCTGCCAAAAAGGGGGAAGGAAGCTCAAAGCCTGAAAGCTCTAGTGAAAAGAAGGCAAGCCCAACAGAAAAGGGCAAGGGCAGCAACGGCAAAGGCATCAGGTTTGAAGATGTGAAGAAGTAGACCTTACACTCAATTTGAATTATTTACCTTTGTCTTGAAATAAAAATATGCAATATCTTATTGCCCTTGAATGGATGAATAAAATTGTTGAATTTTTGTTCTGTTGTTATTATAAAAAAATTGGCTTACTTATGTTCAAGCTTATGAGGGTTTTGGCATCATCAAAAAGGGGGAAATTGTTAGGAACATTATTATTATGTTTTGATGATGGCCATACTAGCTGTTATAGCAAGCCTGAAATAAGTTAGAATTCTCTGTATAAGTCCTTACTTAGAGTCAGACATATTGTATAAGTTAAGTCAGACAAGTATTGTACTAGTTGGTAGGACGGCAAAGTAAAACAGACATTCGGCAGAATGAGCCAGCCAAGCACCAGCAGAAAAGCAGTGAAGACTTAATGGTTTGACTTATAACCAAGGAAGTCTGTGATGACCTTGGATAAGTCTAAGTATGTCTCAAGTGATGAAATTTAATTTTCAAATATGGTGTATACTGATCTCACCCAAATCAATGATCAGTGAAGTACAAATATTCTCCTTAAACAGAAGTGATGAAGGAAACAGTGAATCGGCAGAGTAAACTGACTTTCGGCAAAGTGAAAGCAAAAACAGTGAAGGAAGATCTAAACGGCAAAGTCAGATGGATCACTCGACCGTTCAAAAACCAGCGAAGTAATCCTTATCAGAACATAATTGAAATATGATGAAGATTCAGAGGATCGTGCATTTAATGCACAATCAATTGAGGATCAATCAAGGACGGACTTTCTGCTATACATTTGAAGGAAAAAGTCCGATCACTGAAATCAAGGAGAATATAATTAAGGGGGAATCAAGAATAAAATCAAGGATTATTCCCCTAATAAATATAGCCAACAGACGGAATTTCAAATCAAGGATACTCAAGGCTATAAATAGAAGGCATTGACAGACAGATCAAAACAACGATTAGAAAAAGAAAACGAAGCAGAAACTCTGACAATTTGAAAAGCCTTCACTCCGAACTTACAAGGATTTATCTAGAGATCAACTCAGACATCAGAACTACAATTTCATATTCAGCACTGAGATTGATCAATCAAGTTTGTGAATCTCATTCACAATAAACTGAAGTCGTCTGAGAAGGAGTTGTGCTTGTGATAGCTGCTGAAGGATTTGATCTCAAGGAGCAGTGAAAAAGACTGAATCACTAAAGCTGTTGCAGTCAAGGAGTGATAGTCTTGTAGATTGTGAAGCTTGGGAAGTCAAGGACAATCATACTATTGTATCTGTGAAAACAATAGTGAATTCCTCCAATCATCACAGGAGAAGAGTGGATTAAGGGATTACACCACCCTGAACCACTATAAGCCTTGTGTCAATTTACATTCTGCAATTTACTTTAGTGCATTTATTTAAATTGCCTAGATTATAATCTATATCTGTGATTGTTTAAACTACTTTGAAACAACATAGTAAGAAGGGACTTATCCGCTGCCCAAATGCTTTTAAACACAAGAAAAGTCTTTGAAACTCCACTATAGTCATTCACCCCCCCTCTGACTATAGTTTTACCCTTCTCTGGGACCAACAATTGGTATCGGAGCAGTGTTCCTAGTATCAGAACCTGTTCAGATCTAATTTCTGGTAACAAGGAGATCACATATTTTCAAAGTAGTTTTCAAATCTGAGTTTTCTACTCATTCACATTTAAATGTATTATTTGCACTTATGGATTCCTCAAACTTTATGTCAAAAGTACATGTTTTCAATGTTAATAATTTTGATGAATATAAAATAAGAATGCTATCTCATCTTGCAGCAACTCATGAGGAGATGCTGGACGTAATCAATGATGGACCAATCATGATCATGACTATGGTATCCACAGGAGCATATCAAGGAAAGGAAATAAACAAACCCAAGAAAGATTGGACCAAGGATGACAAGAGAAGAGCAAATCTAGACTTTGTTGCAAAAGACATGATTTTGAAGACTTTAGATAGCAACATGTTCATGAGAATCAAAGATTGCAAAATAGCAAAGGAGATGTGGGACAAGCTAGCATTGATAAATGAAGGATCTGAAGCAGTTAAAGAAAACAAATTATCTGTTGCAAAACAGAAATTTGAAAATAGACAAAGGAGTCCCCGGGTCAGCGTACATATCGGCCCCTAACTCTGGGCAGCTAGCCGCTATTGTAAGAGTTGAAATCATAGAACCGTAGGGCAGAACGGTCATTTTCTTCTTTGCTACCTTGGTCATGTGTCCCCGCATGACTGTGCCTAAGTCTACTGGTCGCTCTAACCATAACCAATACATCAAGGCAGCATGATAGTCATAAACTGTGGAGGTATGGCCGGATGGAAGTATATCGGAACAAATGAACCGATGTAAAAACTTGTCTTCCCAATTGGAGAATGTGGCCTCTTGAAAATTTCGAGCATATCGACCTATATACCACTTGATATCAAAGTGATCACCGATTTCTACTAACAGTGCGTCAGAATGGTCATACACATTAGTAAATTCCTCAGGGTGATCCACTAAATTACCCAAATTAAAATAATCATTGATAGTGGTAGGTGCCATAGCAAACGTGCAGCCTCTAACCGTGGCAGTGTGGGAATGGGGATGCACCTCTATATAAGCATAAAATTCTTTTACCAAAAACCCGTTACAACGAGTAGGCGGCTCGGCCACGTACTCCCAATTATGATAAGCGATAAGATCTCTAACGAGCTCCCCGCAATTCTCAAGATCTACGCCTCTTCCTCGATGCACCGTCGTATTGCTCCAATGGGTACGAAATGCCTTGTATACCGCGAGGCTAATAAATTATGGCACCCTGTCAATTACTGGTATAGCGTCACCTTCGAGAACAAATTGCGCTCCAGCCCGATGAATCTGTGGTTGATTCATTCTACTACGATTGTTCCGATTCATCCAGCTACGCTAGAAAAGCACCCCAACTCAGCTTCTGCCTCAAAAATGGACTCACTAGGGGCGAGTCAGGGTCTCGCTGGGGTGAGTTACCCAGTCCTAGCTCGGCTCGGCTCGTTTTTCCAGCTCGAAATGTGTAATTTCCAGAATTTTAAGAACCAAATTGAATGAGAAATGGCCTCATTTCAATTTATAAAATTTGGAAAAGGATATACAATGAATAAATTTGGGTAAAAATGGTATAAATTGGCTAAGATAGCATCACAACAATTTTTCTACATAAATTGGGTGTTGGAGAAAAAAATGGAGGTTTAGAATGTGATGGGTTTAGAAAAATGATGAGTAGAAATGATAGATGGTTAGAAATTTGTGAAATGGGTGTGTTAGAAATGTAGGTAAAAGAGGGGTTTAAATAATTAAATGATAAGGGAAAAAGAGAGGGAAGTGAAAATGAGTTTGAATTTGAGAAAGTTGGTTATTGGTGGATTTAAAGAGGAGAGGATTGACGAGGTGGAAAGTGATAAAGGTATAGGTGGAAGATTGGGATATTTAGAATAAGTGTTGACCCTTTTTTTTTTTTTTTTGACCCTCAAAAATTTGGATTTGAAGAGGGTAACCCAAAATTTATCGATACTTTCACAATTTACCAAGAATATTGTCCTAAAAATAATCTGGACACTGCCCAGTGAAATAGACAGTTTTGCATGGGGCGGTCTGACCAAACTTTCTCCGATTTTCTCCATCCTGCCTCCAGTCAGTTTCATTTTAAAACTCATGCTTCGCTCCCGTCTTCTTCTCGGCTTGATAGTATACCTTTTATTCCTAATTTAGCATACTATCCTAGACACACCTACGAAACTCTACTTCACGTCACAACGAATCGAGTAAAAAAGCTTTTGCACATCCTTAACCCAATGGTCATCGAAACATGACAAAAATAAAAAACCTCAACCGTTTTAACGTTACTTTTATTTGACTCAAAGAAAGAAAAATAAAAATATAAGGAAAAGGAAAAGGATTAAAAACCTAAAAAACTACGAAAACCTAGGGGATAGAAATAGTTTTGAGTTTCTTAAAGTCCTCAGCTCGACTTTCCAAACATTATTATTCCATTGAGCTACCGTCCTTTGCCTTCCAGATCTCCACCCGGTTAGCCTTTACTGAGGTTTGTTTACCTTCTCAAGAATGCGTGCTTTTCCTCGGGTCGTGAGACCTAGGAAAACACAGTCATCCTTACCATCCAAACAGGCACCAACCTCAGCCTCTGTCTCAGAAACTAATGAACTCTTTGAAGATCGAACTCTACGAGTTCTCTTTTTAACACGCCTCCGTCTATCTTTTGAACTTAAGCTCTCTCGACCCTCAGCATCTCCTTTGGATAGGGCGAACCCACCTCCGTACACAGTTTCTGCCTCGTCAGCCAGAAGCATTGAGGTATCTACCGGTACTGTATGCTGGGATTGAGCGTATATTTCTCTTCTTAAGACAGACAGGAACTCTAACTCACTATTTCTCGTGACAGCGTCAACTTCGTCAACATTTCCTCGACTAGGAATCAAGGCAGTTTCCTCCGCACCATGAACCTTGATTACAGAAATACTAGGCGGAAGCGGATATGGAAGTCTAAGAATCTTATGAACCTCTGAGCCTTTAGAAACAGACAATGTAAGCTCGAAGTTGGCCATGTCTACTTTAGCCTTGGAGGTTGCAATAAATGCTCTGCCCAGCAAAAGCGGGTAGTTAGGATCCTCCTCTATGTCCATCACAATTATGTCAACTAGGAAGCGCAGCTTCCCAATCCCTATAATCATGTTGGTCAGGGCTCCAGTATTCACAGTACGAGAGTCATCCATAAAGCGAATGGTCATCGTCGTATTCATAAAAACATAAACACCGATTCTCCTACAAACTCTAAAAGGAACAATATTCAGGCTCGATCCAGAATCAATCAGTGCTAAGCCAGCCTTCTTCTTATCTAAAACGACATCAAACAATGAACGCTCCGGGATCTCCTAACTGAGGTAGTAAACGAGCGCGATCCTCTAAGTCTTCTGCCTCAGGTTGGCAGGGCACTAGGGGTTCAGTGTTGAAGTCAGACTCAGGGTAAAAATCAGAACTCGGATATTCAGGAGGTGGGGAAAGAGATGGTAGATACTCGGGGTCAGATTCAGACTCAGAACTAGAGCTAGAACTAGAACTATAATCAGAATCATAAATAACAATAGGGGTACGAGCAGTCATACCTTGGAAAAAAGAGGAATTTCTTGCTTCATTTCGCTCATGCCTCCGTCTTTTTCGTTCTTCCAAACGCTTTTGCGTATCCGGCCTCAACGGTGTCGTTTTAGTGCGCAAGACATTAACCTCTTCCTTCCTTGCTTCAGAAAATTGATTAGTCGACATATTCAGCTTGGCTTGAACAGTATTCGATGGAACAAATTATTTCTCCGGCTCTTTGCAAACATAAGAAAAACATGCAAACGTCAGTAAACTAACAGTCAGCATGATTACTCATGCTGCCGTTAGACCTAAAGACTACAAACAAGGGTAAAACAGACACAACAAAGACCCAGAATGCTGAAAAATGTGGTCTCGCTGGCAGTGAGTATAGGGCTCGCTGGGAGCCAGCCCAGATTTTCAGTTTCTGGTGATTTTCAGACAGACGGACATCCAGAGAGACTCTAAAAACGTAAAAACAGACTCTAAAATACAAAACTCAACATGAATAAAAAATTATTTATATATAAAATTGATTTTTGGCTCCCCGGCAACGGCGCCAAAAACTTGATTGATGTGATCAGTCAAGTGATAATAAAATACTCGATCACCATAAACCAATACTAGCAAGAGGACTAGGTCCATCGTAGTATAGCTATAGCGAATCAAGGTCGATCCCACAGTGAACCAATTGTGAATCATTTATATATAAACAATCAATTAATTATGTCAATCACACAGAGGCGGTTTAAGACCAACAAAAGACAATGTAAGGTAAAAACTGACTCGACACAACACAAACAAAGACAACGTATTTAACCTCCCCAATCATTGTGTTATCGTTTGGATCTAAAGATTCTATATAATTAAACTAGACTCAATAACTATTAATCCGATTCGTATTTCTTTTATATTGGCTACGGGAGTCATCTCCAAAACTTTACTTAGTTCCGGGTAGGACCCTAGATCACTGTGCTGCATTACGTGACTTCACCTTTTGGGTCTCCTTCTCATATAACTTGCACGCTTACAATACTAGGGATGCCGATATTGACCGTATTCCTCACCTAGGCAACATTCTTGTGGTTAGGCGTACTTCCTAAGTGATCGCATCAGTCTCTGTCCTATTAACACTAACTTTGTAGGTATCATGTTAATCTACGATTTACGTATAATTAGGTGCGTGCAATTCCCAAATACAACACAGATCTAGATCTCGCTGAAAGTCCTAGAAGATCAATTCATGAGCCGACCTAGGAGTACTATATTGGTATTTCCTAACTACATGTTTTAATTAAAACAGATGAGCAGCGTAGCCGTAGCCATACTAGCCGTAGTCATACCTACTAAGACAAGAAATTCTAGGTGGACAATCACACCATAAAGCCGTGGCTAGATTGACGCGGCGAAAACCTAAATCTTAGCGTTTCTATATACGTAACGGATAAAATAGAGATTCATAAAGAAATTTTATAGATCTACTAAAAACATGATTGTCGATCATACCAAAGTCATCTACAGATCACCGGATAACAGATCTGGGCGTGTGGATCCTTATAGACAAGGAATCCCCACTGCCTCATATAGTAGCCTTAGATCTACATCGTTCGGTGATGAACGAACAACCTCAAACGATAAATAATAATTGGGGGGACTTAATACAAAGAACAAAGAACAAATTAATACAAGAAACTCACATAATTGCTGCTGACTTGTATAAAAACTACTCTGAAAAACTGAGGATTTGTGCTATGAAAAGTTGTATTGAAATTATATTGTGTTGTCTGATGTTTTACTATGAAACAATGTATTTATAAGCTGCAGAAACCGACTTAAAATCATATTTCCTAAACCCTAATAGAGTCTAAAACGCGTCGAGATAACTCCGAGCCGATCCACTCGATTTCACCCAGCGAGCTCCACATTCGCTGCCAGCGAGTCCCCCAGCCTCTGATTGGCTCGCTGGCTTTTCTTGTTTGTTACTCCACTCCTCGTGCTGAATCGATGTTTATCTTTAATACGATCCGATTCTGCTCCGATTTATCTTCGGATTTACTTCCTTAGGTCGGTAGATATCCTCCCGATTTGCCGTAATCTGTAAATCAATACTTATCACACAGTAAATCATATTTTAATAATAAAAATAGATAAATACCAAATTATATTCTATAAATCACATAAAATTAAATAAACATTATAAACATGTGATTTAATATAAAATATATAATATTAAGATCGATTTAAGGATAACGTTGATGACTTTTACAGGTATAATTTGACCGTCATCAATGTTGTGCCACCATTGCTAGTAACACTCTGATTGGAGTATGTCTGACTACTGGTGAGAATATCTCATCAAAGTCCACCCCTTCTTACTGACTGAACCCTCTTGCAACCAAACGTGCCTTATACTTAACTCCTTCTCCCTCAGTTATTCCTTCCTTCTTCTTGAAGATCCATTTACAAGTAACAACTCTCCTATCAGCTGGATGTTTAACTAGATCCCAAGTCTGATTCTTCAGTATTGACTCCATTTCATCCCCCATAGCAGCAAGCCACTGAGATGCTTCATAACATGTCACCGCTTCCATGTAAGTAGAAGGTGTTGGAAGTAGCGCCCGAAAGATAATTTATGTAAATGTTTTTATAATTAATAAATGACAGTTTTATTCTCATCTTATTATTTGCTTCGTGCTTGTAAGTAATACACTACTGAAAACCCCAAGTTGTGTCATATGTAGCCATATAACTTAGTGTGTGTCACACGTGAGGATTAAGTTTATGGTGATTCACTTGAACTCTTAGTCCGTGGTGAACTTAATCAAAGTATGGGGTCTATTGATTAAACCACCATTAATGCGCCCAGAACACTTTATCGTGTGACCGTCCTATCCGGACCGTCGATATTGATAATCTAAGTGGGGCATTCATATATGATAAAAGTCATATAAGACTTGACCGATTTAATCTGAATTTCTCATATAATTCCGTGGTTGAGAAATCTTATTAAATCACAAGATGATCATATATGGATTAACCATAATCCTAAAGTGTTTACATATTCCTACTTGTTTCAGGATAGGGATTGATGTGTTCGTTAAGGATTGCTAAGAGGCGCGGTCTGAATCACTTTCACGTTGGCACAATTCTGGGATGAGTGAGGAATGTGTGTCTCACAGATATGAAATCCATTCCTTCCTGCGGGAAATAGAAAGACATTCCCCTTATTTGTTGATTCTAGAAACTGATCGATCGGCCGAGTTCGTATTGGTTATGAAGTAATTGATCACTAGTGGGTTAATGGTAAATAAGGATAAGATGTAATGAAGAAGGTTTACGGAAATATTCTCGCTTCGTTACGGATAGTCTATGGAGGGTTACTCTGTATGTAAGGATTATATCAATGGACACTTATTGACTCGACTTTCTGAGAATAATTTATATCTATAATCGATAGACTTCAGTTTCGGATTTATGACGGCGTAATTCCGGAATTGATAAGTTGAGTAGAAATATTCTGTTTGATGAATATTTTATTCAATTTATTGTAGCTACTGGTTATAGGTCCATGGGCCCCGGATTAGCTCCTAACATGCAAGTGTTTTCTCGTTTTGTGGAACCTCGAGAATAAATTAAATAGTTGGTCTATTTAATGAATATGCAAAATATTATTTATTTGGTGAATAATATGTCATATAGAAAAGACATTTTATATTATCCCAAATGGCATTAAAAATGGCGCCACATTTTTTTGGTTTTGAGAAAAGAAATTTTTCCTAATTAATTATAATGTGGATAATATAATTATTTATGTGTTAAATAATTATAAATAAGAAATTAGTTTTCTTATTGGATAAATAGGAAATTTGTTTTCCTATTGGATAAATGTTTTATTTTCCTAAAAGGAAAAGATAAATTTGTGTGTAAAAGATAAACTCTCAAATTATTATTTATTTTTCTATTAAAAAGAAAGTTTCTCCCAACACAAAATAGACCTAGAAAAATACAACGCCATTTAGAAAAAAAGGGTGACGCCAGTTTTTTGGAAAAAAAGAGAGAAATTTGGTTTCTTGTCTTAGCCATTGGGAGAAGAAAAAGTAGGATTTTTCTTGAGCATATTCAAGGAGGTTTCACTACGAGGATCGACGTCCACCAGTCATCGCTTGGAGATACAATCCGGAAAATCACGGCTTCTCTCCAGTTGGGGTAAATCTACTAACCTTCTTGTAGATTTATTTATTATGTGAATTAAATCGTGGTAAAATCGCGTGTGAATTTAATTCGTAGCTTCCGCTGTGCATAATAGAGCGTCTCGATCGGTGCTGTGAATCTGATCTGACGATCCAATTATGGATCGGATCCGGTTCGGGTTTTTGTATATCAAGCATGTGGTAGCAGAGCCAGGTTAAAGCGATTTTGCGATTTGATTGCATAATTATTTAATAATTATTGGAATTGAATAAAAGTTGCATCTTTTTTTATATTCGTTTAATATATATTGTGTGGTTGACGCGATGGATTGAGGTTGGTACTTGTTTCCCGTTAGATCTACTGTAAACCCAAATTTTTCGGGGTATCGGAAATTATGTAATTTATTTGTTGAAATTTAATGTCCTAGTATTTAGAATTATATACAAATCGGCGGCACTATTGTATAAATTAAATATTTGAAGAACGTCATCACAAGCATCACAGTGCCGTAATGGTGAAGACGCAACATCTGCATATTGAAGACACGGATTCGACCCCCCGGGACATGTTTTTTATTTTTTTTTACGGAAAATTGATTTACGGAAAAAAAAAACATGCAGCAGGAAGATGCGAACCCGGGCTGCTGCAGTGGAGAAAAGCAAGTGCTGACCAACTCGGCTAGGGGTCGTTCTACTGTAGGGACTCCCTAGTAGGGAACTGCCTACGTGGCAGGATCTGGACCACACAATTTTCTGAGGTGGAATACACAGTGCCCCATGTGTGGAAATTGTGTGGTCCAGATGCTGTCACGTAGACAGTTCCCTAGTAGGGAGTCCCTAGGATAAAATTTTCCCTCGGCTAGGGGATCATATGTTCAAGAAACGGATCAGTTTAATGATAAACAAGGCGGAGGCAGATCTTTTTAGAGATTAGTAAATCCTTTAAACATAGGGTTTATTAATTTATTTAATTTTAAATTTGTAGATTAGATACGGGGGTACCAACGGTCCATCTCAGTGGTTTATTTGGACATTTATTTTCTCTTGTGATTATTTATGTGATATAACCATGCCATGCATAGGAATTCCACTCCTAGCATATGCATACATGTAGAAAATTATTTTTGGCATTAATTAGACAAGTATGAAAACGATAATTAATTTAGATTAATAATAAATTAAATTAATTAAAGGAAAACAAAATTTTATCGGGATATAAAATTCACATGATAAACTTGATTTAGGATAATAAATCCTTCGGGGATTTAATTATGTAATGACTACATAAAAATAATTTTAATAATCGAAAATTTGAAAAACCGTGAAAAATTGGACACTAACTAGACGGTATTTGGAACCGATAAGTTGGTGATTGCTTTTCATGATTTATTGTTTTTGATTATTGGAAAATTCTGAGATCCTAAATTTTTATCATGATAATATTAGGACTCTAAAATTCGTTGGTGAATTTTTGTTGTGTAGTGACTACACAAAAGATTTTCTAAATAATCGATAAATTGGAAAATCATGAATACAGTGTCACTAGTTAGATTTGGAACCGATAAACTAGTAGGAGGAATTTCGTGATTTATTGTTTTCAAATTATTGAGAAATTCATAAGTCCTAATGTATTAGGATTATAAAATTCTTGGTGAATTTTAATTGTAAAGCGCCTACACAAGAAATTTTAATAAATCCATAAAATTAGAAAATCATGAATATAGTGACACTAGTTAGACGGTATTTGAAACCGATTAACTAGTGGGAGGATTAATTTAATATTCATGTTTTATTGTTTTTCCGGATTGAAAAGGAAATTCTGAAAATCCTAATGAAACTACTTAATTTTCAAAATAACGAGTGGGAGCGGGGAAGGTGACAACCGACCCCATGGGCTCTACTGTTGACACAAGCACGTGAGAGAATGGTGACGCCTCGTGCCGCTTTGATTTCCGCCCCTTACGGATGGCCTTCACCGCTATCAAAATTCAAGGCTTGGTGTCCGAATGGATAGGATTTTGAGTACTCGTCGGGTCACTGACCTACCCTACGGCGGCATACTCGGGGCGTACTTAAAATCTGAAATAGTAGGTCACACTCACAAGGATATTTTTGGAAATATCTTGGCTGAAAAAGGAAGGTAATCAACAATTAAATAGAAGATGTTTGATTCTCAATGGTTTAATTGTTGAGAGATATTGTCTCAATTTAATCGTCACCTCTTTGACCTACCCTACGGTGGCACTAGGGTGTGAGATTAAATCCTTGGAATGGTAGGGTAAGCTGCATGCATGACATCACATTTATTATTCCAAAAATTATTATATGTTGTGGTGTATGATTTGATTTATATTTCTGCCATAATTTATTTTTGCAACTACATATCATCTCAAGGTATCTAAACTGCTAAACATAATTAAAATTGGCTGATGATGACTTCGTAAAAGTGGAAAAGTAACAAGAACGTTGAACTCAATAATCGAGAATGCAAATTAATTTTTCGGAAGAGGATGTTCCTCTTGAGCCTACAAACTTAAGTGACATTGATAAGTATGTCACTGCTGTCACTCGTGTCGAATGAGAGACAAACAAAATTAGTTCAAAGATGACGAGAATGATTTGGTATCAATCTCACTAGACATCCCACAGTTCACGAGTAGTGCCTACTCAAATGAACTGCTAGTTCATGGCCATTTCCTTTAAAGAAAGCCAAGAATGGGAAGGTAAATGTCTACAAGTTAAAGTCATATAAACTAAATCAGTTAAAGGCTAAACCGAAATATTAATAAAAGAAAGTAAAGGATAAAAAAAGTGATTTCGGATCACCAACCTATGAATCCATAAAGACTTTCTTAACTAAGTAATTTGACTCAGAAGCTAAAATTCTTTTGTTAGAACAAGGTAGTTGGGCATTCATAATGAAGAGTAGACAACGGGCAGTTATTTCAGCTAACATAGGGGAGTGATATAAGGTAAGAAATTTCGGATTTTAATCCTTGAATATCGCAGAAATTTTAATTTCTGTTTTCAGATTCGTTGGAACAAATGGATTCACTTTCAAATCGCTAAAAATAGTTGCTTAAAGAAAATGAATATGACATTTGTATACGATTCCGAGACTCGAACTTTTGTTTGATAGAGTCAGAACCACTAAGTAATGCTAAAAAGGTAAATGTAACACGTCAAAAACTATTAAGGCAAATGGTTTCCGTATTAAGATAAATGATTCTTTAGCATCTATTAATTAGTGCATATATCCTAAAGATAAGATCTGAAGACTGGCTGAGGGTGATTCCTATCTCCCAGTCTAAGAACGCTATCTCAAAAGAAAAATGACTAGGTAACCTTTCATCTAGGATAAGGTAATAGAGCTGAAGAAGTATCACAACTTGTTCATATTGACCTTCGGGATCTTATGAAGGATACAAGCTAGTTGGAGCTTTTTGAGTAATAGACCTTTTGTCTAATGACTACTCGAAATGTCAATTAGTTTATCTAAATATTTGGAGGAATCTATGATATTACCAGAGAAGAGAGTATTCCAGGCTCAGATGTAGGCTGTAGCACAGTTTTGGCACTGATGCTCGGCCGACCTCCGAGTGAAACGATTTCACTGAAAGGATAAACCATGTATTGCCTTGTATAGTTATTGATATGCTATATTACACTGCTTTACTCAATTCAGATATTAGTTGCAAAATAACAGTATACATTATTATGTAATACCAAGAAGTCTACCTAGAAGATGCTTATGAATTTATGGATAAAGAGTGAACTACGTTTACTCCACTTCCGTAAATAGAGGCATTGAGCACTTGGTGCGTGAAGGGATTTTGTATACATGTTCAGATGGTGACTGTTCATGAAATATCTTAATGCAATGAGTGAAGGTTGGTTATAAGATTCTTAAGATAAGATAATGACGGTTGAACTGTCACAGCCTTTCTAAAAGAATATTTGAATAACAACATTGGACCTTGAAGTAAAGTTACTCAAGGAGTTACTATCTGATTTAATCAGACCACATCCAACATTGGTTGTTGGGGATAACACTGATAAATTTTACTGAACCAGATCAGAATATCAATCCACCCAAATACAGTGGGAGTGTGGTTTAACCATTGACCCACTGTGATCATGTAGTCTTTACAGTCTGCTGGGGGTGATTGATCACCTATGGCCTATTTGGACTGTATAAGATTCTGAAAATAGGAGATTGGTTCAAAGCTATAAACCTGTAAATGGAGTTTTGGCACTCCAGTTTTGTTCACACTCTTGTAGAACCACCTGAGTGTCTCAAGCCCAATGGGAGCAATTGGATCTGTGTGAAAAAGAGTCGAATGAATGAGAAAGTTTAACTTTCAAGGCAAAGCCAAGTGGTCTAAAGGTAATTCCCTGAGAAGTAGATAGTTCAATAGGGGTGATGCCCTGAAACTTTCTCACCACTCAGCCTTGCATGACTCCATGGAAAGCAGAAAGATTAACAGGGATGATGCCCTGAAACGTTTTCCATACAATGGAGCTTAGATTCATTCGGAACGGAAGGGTTATATATTAAAACCAATGACAGATTGATTGCCTATGCTTATATCCATCAGTGGATTAAAGCAAACCTCTAGGTCATTAAAAGCCACATGTTTGAAATATGTGGGCATGACCAGAATATTGATGAGTCTTTTGTAGACCAGTGAATCAATATTGGTAAAGTAGTAGACGTTAGTATTAATGAAAGGTGACACTGCAACAGTTGTAAACAACATGGGTGTGTTATCTGAAGTCAGAAACTGATGAGCCAAAACTTCTCCAAACTAGAGAAATGGACTATACTCTTAGAAATCGATTCGGTTGAATTCACAAGAACAAGTTGTTGGCCGTATCCCATCTTATTGTTAAGATGATGATGCATTTTTTAATGCTGGAGAGGTTTCCTACCCAACACCGCATGGAATAATTCTCTTAGTCTTTGGATACAAAGAAAATGGGATAGTGTTTGGAGGATTTTGCATCATTAAAAACAAACTAAATTTATAAAACCGATACTTACAATGCAAACTAACTCCTAACCGACCGAATATCGGGTAGTTGCTAGTACAGGAGGGTAAGTAAGGGTGTCGATCCACAGGGAGATGGTTCGATGAATACGTCTTATGTTTTAGATTTACAAGCTAGCATTTGCATAGACAGAGAATCAAAGTTGATTCAAAGCTATGAAAGGATTGTTCGGACTGGAAGTTAAAACGCAGAGAAATTAAATTAACAGAGCAGAAAAATAAACCAAGGCTTAAATCTATGAAATTGATCAACAAGCAATTTGGGAAAAAGGCGGCAAACATTGGATCAACAATTTACTCAAAAATTAAAGGTGATCTTATAACGATTTACTGTGTTTCTTAAAAGAGGCGGGTCCACCTATTCTAAAGCAAAACGATCTAATCTCTCAAAACGTTCTATTCAATTAACAAGCAAGGTGTAAATCTCTCGATTTAATGACCTAAACAACAACTGAGCAACTCTCGTTTTAGCTAACAGTCGATTGTTCAATCAAAAAGCAAGGTGTTCTTAATTCACAGAATTTTCATTCAGGAAAACAATTAAGCATTCATCATCTCTCGATGTAAATGAAATTAAACCATAAAACGAGCTAAAAGATCTGACCTCTATTGAAGAACACAGTAAATCAGAATGAGAAAACCAGAATTAATAAGAAAATTGCATCCCCAATGCTGCCAAATTTGATTTAGCTATCCATAGAGTGAATGATTACAATGCTTGAAGAGAAATCCATGAAATCTAAGCTAAAAAGTGAATTGAATCTAAGAAACCCAGCCACCAAGAAGGCTTTTGGGACTGTTTTTGATCTGAGAAATTTGATCTAGAAAGGTTGTATATTTTATCCGCCCCCTACTGATTACATATGAGGTCTATTTATAGGAAAACTGGAAATAACAGACTATCTGCAGATTGAACGCCATTTTGAAAGATGAAACGCCCGTTCAGTGTATGAAACGCTCGGTTGAATATTTGGACGCCCGTTCAACTTGATACTACTCAGCTTCCCAACTCTCTGTTAGCTCTGAACGCCATTTTGCTTTTTTGGAACACCCGTTCAACTTCCTGTAATTGAATTCAGTTGAGATGCAACGGTTCTTCCCACTTGTTGATCCATAATTCATTCTCTTTCTTCTAACAACCTTGCTAACAACTTGATCTTATCTTTAATTGCTTCATTCCACCATTCCACCTCATCACCATTATCTATATTATGATTTAAAAATTGCAAAAACATAACATAGTCCAAAATAATGTGAAACTTATAATTAAAGCCCACTATTAAGCCCATTTTGCAATTAATTCATTTAAGAACAACTTTACTTATTAAATCTATTTTAAAGCCCAATTTCAATGCAATTTATATTAATATGGGGAATTTGATAAGAAAATTATCGTATAAATTTGTATAAATTCACCCTTAACAACTCCCCCACACTTAGCTTTTTGCTAGTCCCGAGCAAAACAAAACATCGCCCTGGTTCGAAGCCGAAAAGTAGATATAACCATACAATGCATAGTAAAGAAATTAGAAGCTCACCCTTATGTGTGTGTGAAAAACCATATTAAACTTCCACTATCTCCAACTTGAATCAAGTTCGAGCAAAACTAGCTAATACCACAATTAGACTAAGTATAGATTACTTGTACCCTATAAAACATCTTATGTCATGAAGAAGACAACGAAGGTATTCAGGACCTTTCCGACATACTTAGAGGATAGTCCCTGCAGCATATCTCTTAGTTTATACTGGGTATAAGGTATACGATAACTAAGCCTTGATCTTTATTTATTCTAATTTTCCAATTTGATTCCGTTTTCACTTTTTTATGCACATCAGAATAAGCTTTTGCTCGTCATAGCAGAATAGGACATTTCGTGATAATGCCCTAACTACCCAAATCATAAAGCAGCTTTTTCTGATTGTCGCGAGCTTTTGGTCATCATAGCAGAATAGGACATTTCGTGATAATGCCCTAACTCACTCCAATCATCGACCAGCTTCTGACACGGCTCTTTATATTATTTACTATTTTGCTTATACGAGATTTCTGGCTGGCAGCAGTTCTAAGCCATAAGCTATACAAACTTACTGAGCATAACACCTCAAGCAGAAACTTATTAATTCAAGACTATAGTCACGTTTTTACTTATCACATTCAAACTTTGAGATATTAACCGTATATCGTACTACAGTTCCAAATACTTAGCTATCATCAGTTCCATGACATTAACATAAGCACAGGGTACCAACAATCATTCAGTCTAACTGGGTATCGCTTTAAAGGTTAGCTCATCATCTAATATGGCATGTGAAAAGTAATGTCGGGTGAGACATCTAACCTACTAGAAATATACATTATAAGGTATCTATTCTTATAATACCGAACATAGGCATGCATGCTTGGTCGGGACAAAACAAATTTTCAAATTTTAGCTTATTTTGCATGGAATCAAGAGAATATAAGTAAAGGTGATATAGACCATTCCCCTCCCCCACACTTGAATCACAACGTGTCCTCAAGTTGTGTCAAAAGGAGACAGTTAAGGGTACTTAGCTCTTTTTATCGAAGTCGGATATCGATGGTCGGGCCGTAGCATGAAAAATACCAACGATGTCCACATATGACGCATGAAGCACAAGAATAAAAAGGGCGGACAGTGCACCTGTAACACTTGAGAAACACAACAAGAAAAATCGAGGGGCGATGGGGGAACATGCATATAATAGAGATATAAAAGAGAAAGCAAAAGCATGGTGAAATCCCATCTAGCTAGATAGAAAACATATAATTAAGATAGAGGCATAGGTGAAATGATAAAACAAAGGAATACGGATCCTCTATGTATGAATAAAGTGCTATATAAGTTCACATAAAAGTATCCAAGTCAACTAATGGAAGAGGAGAAGTGGAAAAGATATAAATGTCTGTTTTGGAAAGGCTGAACGCCCGTTTGGGAAATGGGACGTCCGTTCAGAAAGTTAAAACAGACAACAGAAAAAATAAAAACAGAGCATTCCATTGAATCCAAAATCATCAAACAGAAGCAATAGATAGTCGAAAAGGCCTTCCAAAACCAGGCAAAAACAAGTGCAACTGAAATGAAATGTCAAGTAAGGGCAAAGTTGTAGAAAACATAAAAAAAAAAAAGAAAAAAAAAAGAAATTAGACAAATAAACATGACTAGAGCGTGAGTTGTGAAATGTTGAAATCCAATTTCTGTGAGTGAATGAAAGTAAAAACGATGATTGCTTACCTAATTAAGTGTGGGACGAGTGGAAACGGTGATTAGAAGGCTTCAAATCCCCGAATGCGTGCAAAAGCGTGGATTTTTGAACCAAAAAATCGCACTGTTGCAGCCCCAATGCTGCTAACCGGTGTAAGGAACAGAGGAAAAGCTTGGAGATTGGAAAAGAGGGGAGTAAGGGCGTTCTTTTGAGCTAAAGATCGCTCAATTTGGTGAAGATTTGATGAATTTAGGGAGAATGGGGAAAGAAACCGTTTTTGAGAGGAAGGGGCGGATGAAAATGACGAAGGGTTCTGCAATTTGTGCTTTTATAAGCAGGTGGAACGCCTGTTTGGGATTCGGAACAGGCGTTCAAAGCACAAAAATTAATACAGAGAGTGCCAGTGGATTCCGAACGGGCGTTCTACTATTTGAAACGGGCGTTCAGATGACAAAAATGCAAAGCAACAGAAAAAGTTTAAATTTCGAACCAACGTTAATATCAACTTCAACATAAAACGTTACAATACATACAAGAGAAAGAAATATAAAGAAACGGTGGGTTGCCTCCCACCAAGCGCTTTTGTTTAACGTCGATGACTCGACGATTAAAACTAGAAACAGACACTAACTGAAAACTAGTCATAGAGCGAGGACCAATCGATCAGACGTATGAGACGGCGAAGCAGGTCAATGGCGGGCCGGAGATCAAAGTCATACTGAAGGTTCCAATCTTCTGCAGCTCGCTCAATCCCACGGGCATGCTCCTCCTCAAACACTAAGACGAGATCAGCGAGGAAAGGATCGTTGAGGATTGTGAATGGCCTATCAAGGTCATCCTCAAGCTCCTCGATGGTCCACTCCCCATCCCCGCCAGACAGAAATTGAGGCAAGACGACAACAAAGGTGAAAGTCCGGACGCGGGTGAGGATGTCGATATCTGCATCTAGAACCCTCAAGCCGCCAGGGCCCTCCTCTAGGGAAATGGCATGAATCCTCCTGACAAACTCGAACTCGTGCTCGGACATCCCAAAGAACTCATGCGTAGGTATGCCGTAAGGGTATCGCTCATCCTCCTCAGCCATCTCATCCGGTAGATCAAACAGGCAACGCTCGTCAAAAGCTAGACAAACAAACAGAAACGAAAAAGAAATCAAACAGCGCAAATAGAAAGAAAAAGATATCTAGGGTGCCTCCTAGTAGCGCTTCGATTATTGTCGTTAGCTCGACAAACCGTTGTAACTCAACCCGGATCGGGCCATTTCACTTTTCTACTAGCCACATTATGCAAAGCGTGATTGTCGGGGTGACGGTAGACATAATGCATACCAGAGTGAGTTTACGATAAAACCGCCAAAGACGCTGAAGTGTCCTCGTGGTAGACTCCTTCTTCTTTTGTCTCTTCTTTGATATCATTTCTCGATGCAACTCCTCCATATCCCAACTTCCGGCAAGGACCTCCTCCATGGTCTCGGGGCTACCTCCCTCGGAGAATAATTCGGGCGAAAATTCCTCAAAGTCTTTAACTTCTGAACTACAACATCCGAAAATATCGAGGAATTTAACAATCAACGGTGCTTCTTTCGGTTGACCGATGTAGTGTTTACATCTTTGACCATTAACTTTGAAGGGTTGATTGCCGTAGCCGTTAAGCTCTAGAACACCTCCGGGAAAAATGTTGAGAATTTCGAAAGGTCCGGACCATCGTGTCCGTAACTTGCCAGGGAAAAGATGTAGACGAGAATTATATAATAAAACCAACTCTCCCACATGAAATTCTCTCTTTTTTATCTTTGCATCGTGAAGGAGCTTCATTCTATCCTTGCTTATCCTGGAGCTCTCATAAGCTCGAGTCTGAACTCATCTAGCTCATGCATCTGCTGAAGTCTGTGCTCACCACAAGCTTTGGAATCAAAATTCAGGAACCTCGTCGCCCAGTAAGCTTTATGCTCAAGTTCAACCGGCAGATGACATGGCTTTCCATAAACCATTTGATATGGAGATGTACCCATAGGTGTCTTGTAAGCTGTCCTATAAGCCTATAGTACATCGTCCAGTTTCAGACTCCAATCCGTCCGATGACTGTTAACCGTCTTTTCTAAGATCTTCTTGATGCTCTGGTTACTACGCTCCACCTGACCACTGGTCATAGGATGGTATGGTGTACCAGATTTATGCCTAACACCATATTTCTCTAATACTTTATCCAGTGGTCGATTACAAAAGTGCGTCCCCTCGTCGCTGATTAAGGCTCTTGGGCAGCCAAACCTCGCAAAGATGTTTTTCTTTAAGAATTTCATAACCGTTTTATGGTCATTGTGAGGAGTGGCGATAGCCTCAACCCATTTAGACACATAGTCCACACAGACTAGGATGTATATATTCCCGCATGAGGATGGGAATGGACCCATAAAGTCGATCCCCCAGACATCGAACACCTCACACTCTAGAATAGGTTGTAACGGCATATCATCTTCTTGTCAAAGCACCCGTTCTCTGGCACCTATCACAGCTTTTACAAAAGGCTTCAGTATCCTTAAAAATTGAGGGCCAGTAAAAACCAGATTGGAATATCTTTGCAACGGTCTTCCAGGGACCGAAGTGGCCTCCAGTGGGACCATTATGACATTGCTCAATTATGTCCCGTTGCTCGGATTCAGGGACACACCGGCGAAGTAACCCATCTTTACAGATCTTAAAAAGATACGGTTCTTCCCAGACATAATACTTGAGATCAGAGAAGAATTTCTTCTTCTCCTGATACGAAAATTCGGGATTCAGATACTAGGAATGGAGATAATTTACGATTGACGAATACCACGGAATTTCAGAATCTTGACTATCAACGAGCATAACACTTTCAAGAGGGAAGTACAGATCAATATCGTCAGGGGCAGCCTCTTTCTCACTCAATAATCGCGAAACATGATCCGCTACTGCGTTTTCACTACCCCTTATATCTTTTATTTCCACATCAAACTCCTGTAGGATAAGAATCCAACGTAGAAAGCGCGGTTTAGCGTCTTGCTTCTTCAACAAATAGCGCAGAGCAGCATGATCTGTCCAGACTATAACTCTAGCTCCCAATAAATAACTGCGGAATTTATCCATAGAAAACACAACCGCCAGCAGTTCTTTTTCCGTTGTAGTGTAGTTAACCTGTGCGGGGTTTAGAGTATGACTCGCATAATAGATCGGTTGGAATTTTCCTTGCACTCGTTGGCCTAAAACTGCACCAACTGCGTAGTTAGATGCATCGCACATGAGTTCAAAAGGAAGATTCCAATCTGGCGAGATCAAGATAGGAGCAGATATTAACTGACACTTAAGCATTTCAAATGCTTGCTTGCACTCGTCATCAAAATGAAATTCAACGTCACTACGAAGCAGGTTGGATAATGGTTTAGCAATTTTGGAAAAGTCTTTGATAAATCGTCTGTAGAAACCCACATGTCCAAGAAAACCGCGTATCTCACGCACATTAATTGGGAAGCTCATTTTCTCAATAGTTTCCACTTTCGCCTTATCCACCTCGATACCTTTGGACGAAATCTTATGGCCAAGAACGATACCCTCCTCTACCATGAAATGACATTTCTCCCAATTGAGGATGAGGTTCTTTTCCACACATCTTTTCAGCACCTGATCAAGGTTCAAGACAATCATCGAAAGTTTGACCGAAAACCGAGAAATCGTCCATAAAAAATTCCATACATTTCTCCACGAGTCCGTCAAATATCACCAACATACATCTTTGAAATGTAGCTGGGGCATTACAGAGACCAAATGGCATTCGCCTGTAGGCGAAAGTACTATAGGGACACGTGAAGGTGGTCTTCTCTTGGTCTTTCGGGTCAATGGGAATTTGAAAATAACCAGAGTAGCCATCTAGAAAACAGTAGAAAGCATGGCCGGCCAAACGCTCAAGCATTTGGTCAATGAAAGGAAGAGGAAAATGATCTTTCATTGTGACTTCGTTAAGCTTTCTATAATCAATGCAAACTCGATAACCAGTCACAAGTCTTATAGCAACCTCTTCTCCTTTTTCATTTTTCTCAATTGTAATTCCCCCTTTTTTGGGAACTACGTGAGTTGGCGACACCCAATCACCGTCTGCGATGGCATATATGATTCCCATATCTAACAACTTGATGATTTCTTTCTTGACAACCTCCTGCATATGAGGATTCAGCCTCCTTTGCGGTTGTCTCACTTTTTTAGCTCCATCTTCTGTCTTGATTTTATGCATACAGATGTCCGGAGATATCCCCTTGATATCCCCGACTTGCCATCCAAAAGCATGCGCATTTTCTTTCAAGACGTTGATTAACTTTAATTCCTCGATCCGGGATAGTTTGGATGAAATGATGAGAGGAAGCTTGTTACCATCTTGTAGGAAGATATACTTTAAATGCTTCGGTAACGGTTTCAACTCAAGATCAATCGGAGGTTCTTCCAAACTAGACTTTAAAATTTTACTTTGCAGATTATCAGAGGAAAGCAACATAACTTCTAATAAATCCACTTCCTCTGAAGGCGAAAGATTTTTATGCCTCGCAACTTCATCTTCAGTCTCGACTCCAAGCTCATTCAAATCTATCCTACCATATTGATTTAGATTATCGATCAAGCGTTCGTATTCAGAATCTACTGCAAGGACTTGCTCATCTAGAAAATTACTAAAATCATCAAATGATTCCTCGATAGAGTAGCCGGTTGGACATTCAGAAGGTCTTTTGATAGCTTTAGATACACTATAGCTCACTTCTTCATTTCCAACACGCAAAGTCACTTTAGCCCCATCATCACAATCGATAAGGGCTCTAGCAGTAGACAGAAAAGGCCGTCCAAGAATCAGGGGTGTGTTGGGTTGTTGGATGTCTAGGACATACCAATCTACAGGGAAGGTAAATCGATCGACCTGTACCAACAAATCCTTTAAAATCCCTGTTGCTTTCTTGGATGATCTGTCTGCGAACTGAATACTCATAGTGGTAGGTTCCTAAAGATGGTCTAATTGGAGTTGTTGACACACATATAGAGGCATAAGACTAATTGAAGCTCCTAAATCGCATAAAGAATTAGGGAAAATAAGACCTCCAATCTGCAAAGTAAGGACAAATCGTCCAGGATCACCTTTCTTAACAGGTACATCTTCATAACTCAGCATGGAACATTCTTCACCAACCACCCTTTCCATGCCCTCTAACTTCTTCTTAGACGAGACCACATCCTTTATAAATTTAGTATACTTGGGCATCTCAACCAACACGTCAGATAACGGCAAGTTAACTTGGGTGTTTTTCAGGAGGTTGAGTACCTTCTCATATTTCTTGTCTTCACATAAAGGAATACTAGTCTTTCTCGGAGGGAACGGAAGCTTCTTCAACTCGTCTTCTGAAAAGACTTTCTTAAGAGAGGAGCTCACGGCTTGGTCCTGAAGATCTTTCCATCTTACAGATTTTTCAACTCCTGTCCTCACGGGCTCATCCGCTTTCTCAATAGATTTCTCACTGCTCACAGGAGTGTCTGCTTTAGATCCTTCCGCCTCATCCCTCGGGGGATTAGTCTCACGAGTGCTCTTTATCGGATTGGGGAAATAGCCCTTCTCAACTCCCCCTCCTGCACTTCCACTGGCAGGAGGGGCTAGTGGTTTCCCTGGTTCTGTGGACCAGAGAGTTGAGTGCCGGATCTCAAGCTGATAGCATTAGTATCTTCTTGACTGTAGGAAGGAGATGGAACAAGAGCAGTACATTGACCCAGATTAGCTTGATTGACTTGACCACTTCCACTAGGGTTTTTCTCAGTAAAACTTGGCAAATGTCCAGGTGGTCTGGAAGCAAGCTGTTCAGCCAATTGTCCCAATTGTCTCTCGAGGTTCTTGATCATCTTTGTTTGCTCTCCCAACCTCGTAACAATTTCATTTGGGATAGGAAATCCAGGGGGATTTTGAGAACTCTGACTAACAGATTGACTGGGCCTATTGCCAGAAGTAGGAGTAGAATTGTTAGGCCAGTTTTGATTGAATCTTTGAGTAGACGTAGGAAAACCCGAAGATTGATTCTGATAGTTATTTGGGTTCCTATTGACGTTCTGAGAACCTGGGTTATACCCCTGGTTTTGGAAATTGCCTGGACCAGAATATTGATTCGGGAATCTTTGATTGGATTGGCCATAAAATGCATTGACTTCAGGATTTTGCCCATTCCTAGGACAAGCAAGAGACGTATGTCCCTCTACAGCACAAGTCTGGCAAACTATCGGCGTATACTGCCTCGCATGTTGGATAGCATTGACTTGATAGTTAGGTGGAAATTGACATTGACCAAACACATGGCCAACTTGATTGCAATTATCGCAAAACAGAACTTGGGCATTTTGTTGAAGCTGATTCATAGACTGAGAATTCGAATTCGTGGAAAGATTAGCAACCTGTTGTTGAAATAAGGAAATCAATTGATTCTGCATATTTACTTCTTCGATTTTTGGTGCAGGTGCTTGGATAGCTTGGTAAGAAGGAGCATAGTTATACTTTGCTATATCCTCAAACAACGCCCATCCTTCTTGTGGGGTCTTCTTCAGAAATGTCCCACCACTAGAGCTGTTGACCATTCCTTTGGTCATCTCGGTCAAACCACTGTAAAACGTATTAGCTTGCCTTTGCAAGTCTAATCCGTGATGGGGGCATTTTCTGAGTAAAGATTTAAATCTCTTGAAAGCTTCGAAGAAAGATTCATTGGGCTGCTGAGTGAAAGTATAAATATCACTAAGACACTGAGCAGTCTTAGATGGAGGAAAGTATTGACTTAAAAATTCCCTCTCCAATTCCTCCCATGTTGTGATAGACTCAACGGGTAAAGAGTTGTACCATTCCTTGGCTTCACCTTTCAAGGAGAATGGAAACAGCTTGAGTTTAATGACATCCTCACCAACACCTTGTAACTTTGTAGTACCACAGATTTCAAGAAATGTATGGATATGGGTGTGAGGATTTTCAGATTGGTACCCATGAAAAATAGATGCATGTTGCATCATTTGAATCAGAGCAGGTTTAAGCTCAAAACGTTGGAGCTGCAATGGCTGGTATGATAACTCCAGGATGAACTCTGACCATGCCTGGTCTGGCATAATCAGCTAGGGTCCTTGTATCGTCAGCCATCTCGAAGACAAACTCTTCAATTTCTTTCCGGAATTTTTCTTCCAAATTTTCTTCAACAATTTGGGTACGAGAACGGATTCTTCGGCGATTGGGACGAACTATAGATCGTTCAAGCTCAGGATCAAAGATAAGAGTGCCTTGTTTGCTCCGAGTTAACATAAACCGGAGTCAAACAAAAAGAAACGATAAAGGAACGAAAGAAGAACAGAAAGACAACAAGGGAACTGAAAGTTCGTTCTGCAATCCGGACGGGCGTTTAAAAATTTTAAACGTCCGTTCAACCTGAACAGAGAGCAAAACAGCAGAAACAGAGCAGAAGAAAACTTAGAACAACCAACTTCAACCTAAGTGCTTTCTTTATCACCTAAAACAGTAAAAACACATCAAAAACAGCACCTCCCCGGCAATGGCGCCATTTTGTTTGGAGGATTTTGCATCATTCAAAACAAACTAAATTTATAAAACCGATACTTACAATGCAAACTAACTCCTAACCAACTGAATATCGGGTAGTTGCTAGTATAGGAGGGTAAGTAAGGGTGTCGATCCACAGGGAGATGGTTCGATGAATACGTCTTATGTTTTAGATTTACAAGCTAGCATTTGCATAGACAGAGAATCAAAGTTGATTCAAAGCTATGAAAGGATTGTTCGGACTGGAAGTTAAAACGCAGAGAAATTAAATTAACAGAGCAGAAAAATAAACTAAGGCTTAAATTATGAAATTGATCAACAAGCAATTTGGGAAAAAGGCGGCAAACATTGGATCAACAATTTACTCAAAAATTAAAGGTGATCTTATAACGATTTACTGCGTTTCTTAAAAGAGGCGGGTCCACCTATTCTAAAGCAAAACGATCTAATCTCTCAAAACGTTCTATTCAATTAACAAGCAAGGTGTAAATCTCTCGATTTAATGACCTAAACAACAACTGAGCAACTCTCGTTTTAGCTAACAATCGATTGTTCAATCAAAAAGCAAGGTGTTCTTAATTCACAGAATTTTCATTCAGGAAAACAATTAAGCATTCATCATCTCTCGATGTAAATGAAATTAAACCATAAAACGAGCTAAAAGATCTGACCTCTATTGAAGAACACAGTAAATCAGAATGAGAAAACCAGAATTAATAAGAAAATTGCATCCCCAATGCTGCCAAATTTGATTTAGCTATCCATAGAGTGAATGATTACAATGCTTGAAGAGAAATCCATGAAATCTAAGCTAAAAAGTGAATTGAATCTAAGAAACCCAGCCACCAAGAAGGCTTTTGGGACTGTTTTGATCTGAGAAATTTGATCTAGAAAGGTTGTATATTCTCCCCCCCTCTACTGATTACATATGAGGTCTATTTATAGGAAAACTGGAAATAACAGACTATCTGCAGATTGAACGCCATTTTGAAGGATGAAACGCCCGTTCAGTGTATGAAACGCTCGGTTGAATATTTGGACGCCCGTTCAACTTGATACTACTTAGCTTCCCAACTCTCTGTTAGCTCTGAACGCCATTTTGCTTTTTTGGAACGCCCGTTCAACTTCCTGTAACTGAATTCAGTTGAGATGCAACGGTTCTTCCCACTTGTTGATCCATAATTCATTCTCTTTCTTCTAACAACCTTGCTAACAACTTGATCTTATCTTTAATTGCTTCATTCCACCTCATCACCATTATCTATATTATGATTTAAAAATTGCAAAAACATAACATAGTCCAAAATAATGTGAAACTTATAATTAAAGCCCACTATTAAGCCCATTTTGCAATTAATTCATTTAAGAACAACTTTACTTATTAAATCTATTTTAAAGCCCAATTTCAATGCAATTTATATTAATATGGGGAATTTGATAAGAAAATTATCATATAAATTTGTATAAATTCACCCTTAACAAGATAGATTCTCTTTTGAATAGAGAAAGTCGGGTTATTAAAAGTCAATAACAGTCGAATCTTGGATTCGGAAGTTGAGTAGCATTATAGTGCATCCTCAAGTACCTTCAGAGAACGAAGAGTAATATGCATCTATATTCAGGTGCATACCTGAGTATTGTTGACTACACTGATTCTAACTTACAGTCAGATTAAGGATGATCGTTATTGATCTCGGGCTCAGTGTTTTCTCATAGTGATGGAGCTACAGTCTGGAGCAATCCAGCACTGCCAATTTGACTTTGTATGTTGAATACATAGCAGCTTCTAAAGTAGCTAAAGAGGCTGTGTGGCTTGAGAAGTTCTTTGTTGGATCGGGAAGTAATTCCAGGTCTCGATGAGCCGATACCATTTTACTGTGAAAACAGTTGAGAGGTAGCTCATGCAAATGATCTTCGCAAACACAAGAGATTAAAAGCATATTGAGAGAGAGAGTACCATCTGATCAGACAGACCGTGCAGAGAGGCAACATTTCGGTCCTAAAAGATCACCTCGAGCCGATAACCTAGCTGATCTGTTTACTAAGTCGAGTGGCTTCTAATGCCACTGATAAGCTCTTGACATGTATGAAATTGGGAGATATGTATCATCTGCTTTAAAGCAAGCGGGAGAAAGTTGTGGACAGAAGGAATAAGGGTGTGATGCATTAAAAACAATTGTTACTCCTCTTTGCGGGCAAGTGGGAGATTGTTAGATGTAGTGCCCGAAAGACAATTGTTGCTTGTCCTTACGGGCAAGTGGGAGATTGTTGGAAGTAGCGCCCGAAAGACAATTTATGTAATTGTTTTTATAATTAATAAATGACAAATTTATTCTCATCTTATTATTTGCTTCGTGCTTGTAAGTAATACACTACTGAAAACCCCAAGTTGTATCAGATGTAGCCATATAAATTAGTGTGTGTCACACGTGAGGATTAAGTTTTTGGTGATACACTTGAACTATTAGTCCGTGGTGAACTTAATCAGAGTATGGGGTCTATTGATTAAACCGCCATTAATGCGCCCAGAACAGTTTATGGTGTGACCGTCCTATCCGGACCGTCGATATTGGTAATCTAAGTGGGGCATTCATATATGATAAAAGTCATATAGGACTTGACCGATTTAATCTGTATTTCTCATATAATTCCATGGTTGAGAAATCTTATTAAATCACAAGATGATCATTTATGGATTAACCTTAATCCTGAAGTGATTATATATTCCAACTTGTTTCAGGATAGGGTTTGATGTGTTCGTTAAGGATTCCTAAAAGGCGCGGTCCGAATCACTTTCACGTTGGCTCTATTCTGGGATGAGTGAGGAATGTGTGTCTCACAGATATGGAATCCATTCCTTCCTGCGGGAAATAGAAAGACATTCCCCTTATTTGTTGATCCTAGAAACTGATCGATCGGCCGAGTTCGTATTGGTTATGAACTAATTGATCACTAGTGGGTTAATGGTAAATAAGGATAAGATGTAATGAAGAAGTTTTACGGAAATATTCCCGCTTCGTTACGGATAGTCTATGGAGGGTTACTCTTTATGTAATGATTATATCAATGGACACTTATTGACTCGAATTTCTGAGAATAATTTATATCTATAATCGATAGAGTTCAGTTTCGGATTTATGGTGGCGTAATTCCGGAATTAATAAGTTGAGTAGAAATATTCTGTTTGATGAATATTTTATTCAATTTATTGTAGCTACAGGTTGTAGGTCCATGGACCCCGGATTGGCTCCTACCATGCGAGTGTTTTCTCGTTTTGTGGAACCTCGAGAATAAATTAAATAGTTGGTCTATTTAATGAATATGCAAATATTATTTATTTGGTGAATAATATGTAATATAGAAAAGACATTTTCTATTATCCCAAATGATATTAAAAATGGCGCCACATTTTTTTTGGTTTTGAGAAAAGAAATTTTCTCCTAATTAATTATAATGTGGATAATATAATTATTTATGTGTTAAATAATTATAAATAAGAAATTAGTTTTCTTATTGGATAAATAGGAAATTTGTTTTCCTATTGGATAAAGGTTTTATTTTCCTAAAAGGAAAATATAAATTTGTATGTAAGTGATAAACTCTCAAATTATTATTTATTTTTCTATTAAAAAAAAGTTTCTCCCAACACAAAATAGACCTAGAAAAATACAATGTCATTTAGAAAAAAGGGGAGACGCCAGTTTTTTGGAAAAAAAAGAGAGAAATTTGTTTTCTTGTCTTAGCCATTGGGAGAAGAAAAAGTGATTTTTCTTGAGCATATTCAAGGAGGTTTCCCTAAGTGGATCGACGTCCACCAGTCATCGCTTGGAGATACATTCCGGAAGATCATGGCTTCTCTCCGGTTGGGGTAAATCTACTAACCTTCTTGTAGATTAATTTATTAAGTGAATTAAATCGTGGTAAAATCACATGCGATTTTAATTCATAGCTTCCACTGTGCATGATTGAGCGTCTCGATTGGTGCTGTGAATATGATCTGACGATCCAGTTATGGATCGGATCCGGATTCATGTTTTTGTATATCCAGCAGAAGGTTCAAAACCATCAACTTCTTCTGCAACTTGAAGTGCATATCCAACCATATCATCAAGGCCATACCTCTTGAGAGGTACCCCAACATTGTAACTTCTAGCTCTGCTAACAGCTATACTCTACTGACCCATGTTCTCAGTTTGATGCTCAACTGAATGGCTTGGATTCAGTTCTGGTTCAGTAACCAGATCAGATGAAAACTGACTTGGATCAGTTGACTGTTGCATTTCAACTGACTCCTCTTGAAACTCCACCTTACTGTCGGTTTTAGTACTGGTTTCAGTTTCATTTTTCCTCCCCACCGATGAACTGAGCATAGAATTTTTAGCGAAAACTGTATCTCTGCTGAGAATAACTCTGTTTTTTCTGATGACCAAATTCTGTACCCCTTACTCCATCACCATACCCCATAAACACTCCTTTCTTGGCCCTTGGTTCCAATTTCCCTTCATTGACATGATAGTAAAATGTGCTTCCAAATACCCTTAGAACTGAATAGTCAGCACTCTTTCCTGACCA
Organism: Gentiana dahurica var. dahurica; assembly: GCA_024500145.1. NCBI lineage: Eukaryota > Viridiplantae > Streptophyta > Magnoliopsida > Gentianales > Gentianaceae > Gentiana > Gentiana dahurica. The sequence goes on from CM044902.1 coordinate 22,346,622, forward strand.
CATTTCAACTGGTGTTTTGAAACTGATCCCTGTGTGAGGACTCATGTTGATTAAGTAGCAATATGTGCTGACAGCCTCTACCCAAAATCTCTTTGACAAACCAGCATGAGAGAGCATGCATCTTTCCCTCTCCAGAAGAGTTTAATTCATTCTCTCAGCTACACCATTTTGCTGAGGTGTATTCCTTACAGTGCGATGTCCGACAATACCCTCAGTATTGCAAAATATATCAAACTCAGTCAAGCAGAATTATAGACCATTATCTGTATGAAGCGTCATGATCTTCTTCCCCAACTGATTTTCAACTAGAGATTTCCACAGCTTGAAGTTATTAAATTCTTCACTTTTGTGTTTCATCAGCACCACCCAAGTCATCCTTCAATAGTCATTTATGATTGACACAAAATATCTATGACCACCCAATGACTCCACCTCTGAAGGCCCCCAACAATCAGAATGAATGTAATCAAGTGATGACTTTGTGTTGTGTACCCCTTTTGAGAACTTGCTCTTATGAAGCTTCCCGAACACACAATGCTCACAAAAATCCAGATGCTTGACCTTACACTCCCCAAGAAGATCTTTCTGAGAAAGAACCTGCATTCCCTTTTCACCCATGTGACCTAGTCTCATGTGCCATAGTTTTGTAAGCTGTGACTGATGAATCTCGGTAGATGCCACAGCAGCAGAACCAGCAACAACTGACCCTTGCAGTATATATAGAGTCCCTTTCTTGACTCCATTGAGAACCAAAACTGAATTTTACTCAGTTTACAGAATCTTTCATCCTCTGTCCTCAACTGAACTGAGCCAATCCCAACTACCTTGCAGACCTTGCTATTTGCCATAGATATATGACCACCATCTATCTGCTGATAAATTGAGAACAACTCTCTGTGAGGGCAAAAATTAAAGGATGCCCAGAGTCTAGAATCCACACATCAGTTTGTTATGTTGAATCTCCTGCCACTAGAACCATACCCTCATCTGAGTCATGCTCAGCTGCCACAACAGCTGTGCCAGCATTTTTCTACTATTGTTTCTTCCTCTTTGAAAAATTGGACTTTCAATGTCCCTGCTTCTTACAATAATAGCAAACATATGTGGATTTAGGGCCTTTGGACTGAGTCTTCTTGGAACTTTTCTTTCTAGACTGGCCATGCTCTTTTCCACAGCTGCTACTGACTACTAGTCCAGCAGCCGGATTATCTACCCCAACTGCCTTATGTCTCAGCTCCCTGGCATGTAAAGCTGACCTTACATCCTCCAAAGTCACTGTATCCTTCCCAAATATAAAGGATTGCACAAAGTTCTCATAGAAAGCTGGTAATGAAACCAGCAAAATTAAAGCAGCATCTTCATCCTCAATCTTAGCATCAATATTCCCGAGATCAAATAATATTGTGTTCAACTGATCAAGATGATCTCTCAGCTGAGCCCCCTCATGCATCCTGAGGCTGAATAGCCTCTGCTTCAGCAGCAACTTGTTGGTCAATGACTTAGTCATATACAGGCTTTCAAACTTCAACCATAACTTGGCAGTGGTGTCTTCCTCAGCAACTTCTATGATAACATCATCAGACAATCACAACATGATGGTTGAATGTGCTTTCTGTTGAGTTATGAACCCCAGTTTCACGTAAATTTGATTAATTTCAAAAAATACCCCTAGTATGTGTTGTTACTCTAATACCTTGTACTAACTAGCCATGAAGCTCTAAAGCTTAAATTTTAGAAAATTCTTGTGTAATTTATTCCTTGCAGGTTTATTAAAGTATAAAATTAACTATTTAATGGTTTGATTAAATTTATGAAATTTATTTGTTTAATTCTAATAAGTTTGATCAATCTAATTAAACTAACTAATTATATATTTTCTTTTATATCAAGCAGCCCGGGCCGGACCATTTTTTTCTTTTCTTGACCCAATGCCCAATTACCCAACTCTTTAAATTTCCAATCCTTAAACAAACAAACAAAAAACTATAATCCAACCCCAAACCCGCCTCATCCTCATTTCCCGGCTGCCACTCGAATAAATCAGAAACCCTAATCCTCTTGGGTCTCCTAGCCGTTTCCGCAAATCCTCCATCTTTGTTGGCTATCCCGTGTTATCTGCACCCACAATCTCCTCTCTTTGCTTTTTGAATCAATCACGAGGTTATTTTCGTCTCTGCTAAGTCCCCTTCTCAAATCCGGGACAACCATGTGCGAAATTCACATTAATAAGGTCTCGTTTCTGGAAAGATACCATCTTGATTGTGTCTCGATTGAAGAGAAACGTCTCTCGATGTGAAGGCTCTGATTCGAGCATTTATCTCACTGATTTCCGGTGGTCAAATTTGATAAAACACAGAATCCCCACTATGAAGGCTCAAATCACCATAAAGGTTGTATCTTTCTATCATCCTTCCGATTTTGTGTTAATGTCGAATATATTCAGTTATCAGGGCTGATTGGAATTGTGATTCTGCCTGATCTTTTCCTTTACTGACTGTTTACAGGTCAACCCATGACCGTTCTGGAGCATTGATGGCATGAGGTCTTAGTCTTTTGACCACATGTACGATTTGGAGGATCTGCAGCTGTAATTAAGACTACAGCAAGGCAAATCCGACCCTTATCAGCACGTGGAAGATGATCCGGTGTATCACTACCCAGATTGCCATGGTAAATCGGTTTAACATTGTACCTCTAGTCCGGTCAAACCAATTCAATTGAGGGTTACACCCAGTGAAATCGAATTGTAGTCTGCTGAGCGTAACCAAACCCAATGATGCCCAGACAAATCATCCAATCCGGTCCAACCTTGGTATGTGCTGGTTGGTTTGTCAAGTCAATTCAGACCTATTTTTGTGGTCATGTCTGAATTAGGTCATTTTAAATCACTGAATCAACCCTTTGTGTTACTTGCAAATCGTCTTTTGGTTTATCAGTTGGTTTGTCCTAGTCCAGTTCAGTGGTTTAGTGGTTCCGGTTTCATCTTGATAAGTCTTAGGGCTTCCCACCTCTCAAGTACTATAAATAGTCATCCTTACCCAACTTTATAATCATCAGTTGAACACTCAGCAATCCAAAGTTTTTTCATACTTACAAAAGTCTTTTCAAGTTTATAATGAGTCTGAGAAGTGAGGCAGAGGGTTGAATATCTTGAGATATATTGCAACCTTGACAGATCTAAAACCAGTTTATTGAAGGAAGAGCATTTCCATCCAATAGTGGAGTCAGGATCAGTGGTGGTCATAACTAAGTTTTCCTTTTATTCACTTTTAAAGGTACACAAGTTCGGTCATCTTTTGTGTTTATTCTGTCTGCCTACTTTGTTGTGCTTGTTTGCAACTGTGTTTCTCGATTAGATATATTTGAGTAGTATTTGTAATTGAGTCTGGCCACTATTAAACACAAAATCTGAATAAGTCAGTTTCTGAGATCAGGAATTGATATTTGAAAGCTTGAACTAGCAAAAAGACCCTGAGAGGATTCTGGCCTGTAGTTCATATTTCAGTGTCAATATGATCTTGTGTAATCCTATTTTTCAGATTGAGTGTTTGTCAGTTTGTGTGTGTAATTCATTTTTCAGCAAAAAATCTGCTTCAAGTTTCTGAAGGCAAAACTTGTTCCTTGAGCATAAGGATTGATAAGTTGTGGCTTCAATTCTGATTATAGATTTGATTGCTTAAGTTTGAATTTGAGTCTGTTATCATTCCCCCATATTTGTTGGGAATTTCAGTCTGCATATCCCTGTGATTTGCACCTGGAAATTCTGCCCCTTGTTGTGCTTATTTGCTATATTGCCTGATGCACTCTTGCCAAACCTTGCTACAAAAATTCCTGTACCTATGTTTCCTAAAAATCTATTAAAATAACCTGCACCTGCTGTGAATACTCTGTAATGGGAATAGTATATATTTTGTGGAATCTTAAAGACCTGCTTGTTATTGTAATCAGAATCACTTCTGAGGTGTTAATCTAACTAAAGTCAAGACTCTGAATTGATTATCATCTCAGGGTTGAATTTGATTGATCGGCCTAGTTCTTGGTCCTTGCCTTGCTTGTATTTTGGTTTGCACTGTATTCATACTTGAACAGTATCTGTGATAATCTGCCAGTCAATCTTAGATTATCAATTGTACAAGTTCAGCTGAAGGCATTCAATACAAGTTTTTGTTGTAATTTCAGATTCTGTATTTGTATTAAAACTCTGAACCTGTACTAAGCACATGTCCATACTTGCGTATATGTTATTTTGAGACCTGACTGTTTAATAATTATGTGTTTGGTTTGAACCCTTTTTGTTACATCTGTTTGAACATACGATTTGTGTAATTAATATGTTTTCCAAATTAATCTGGCACTTATCACCTACGTTGTATCAGTACTAAATAAACTCTATTGTGTAACATGATTGAATCCGGATAAATCACACTCAATCATTTAATATCACCTAGAACAACACATAATCGAATAACCGTTAATTCAGCTTCCGGAATTAATTGTTAGTAATTGTGTGTTCTATTTGCTCATATTTGCTATTAATTTTAATAAGTCGAAAAAGTGGTATAAAACCCTTTCACTCTATTCAACCCCCCCCCCCCTTCTTGAGTGATTTAACGCATTATCAATCCAACAATTGGTATCAGAGCTTGGTCACCTAGTGATCATAACATGATATCTTTTGGTGTGATTTATAGTGTCTTTCTATTTCTTTAATTTACCTTGGTCTTTTGCTCATTTTGTTTTGCAGTTTTTAGTTACCAAGTAAATCATCTCAACCGTGTGCTTAAGCGTTGTTCATCACACACTCACATCATTTTTTAAAATAAAATAAAAATTTGCATTGTAGTTCATTCAAATTTTTGCATTACATATTTGTTGCATATCATTGTATTTCATTGTAATGGCTTCCCTAAATAACTCCATGAACCCGAGGGAGGGCTTATCTTTGGTAAGGCTACTTTGACGGTTCTTATTTATTCATTGGAAACGCTCGATGATGACTCATGTGCAACAAACGGACTATCAACTATGGATTATCATAAAACAAAGGTCCGTTTGTTCCCACATAAGACATCATATAAAGCTGGAGTCACTACAAAGGTTAATAAGACTGAGGACATATTTAACGAAGAGGACTATAGAAAAATGTCCTTAAACGCTAAAGTTGTCACCATTCTTATGAACTCTTTAAGTCCCTCCGAGAATCGAGCTGTTGCTGCATGTGAGACTGTCAAAGAAATCTGGGAGGCTCTTATCAAAATACATGAGGGCATCAGTAAGGTTAAAAAGACCAAGATAAGTCAGCTAAATCATGCATATGAGTCTTTTCAAGAAAAACAAAATGAATCTATTATTGACATGGATAATAGATTCATGGACATAGTCAATGCACTTTGCTCCCTTGGTAAAGACATCCCTATGGAGGATCAAACCTATAAGATACTTCATTCCCTCCCTCCTCTATGGGAACCTAAGGCTACGGCCATAGAGGAAGCGAAGGATCTCTCGGTCCTCACTAAAGATGAACTTATCGGTACGCTCTTTGTATACGAATAACATCAGAACACACCCAAGCAAAAGTATCACGAGATGTCTGTTCCTGCACTGAAGGCTCGAGAGGGGTCATAATCTGAAAATGAGCAAGTGGATGATAAAAGTGAAGGTGACAATGGTGAGGAAATCGCTATGCTTGTTCGAAAGTTCAGAAAGTTCTTGAAAAATGAGAAAAGAGGAAAATCATCCAGGAATGCTAAGTCCCAAAACAAAAGTGGCTGGAAGCAAGATATGACTTGTTTAGAATGCAACCAGAAGGGTCACATTGCCAACAAGTTCCCTAATAAGAACGGTGGAAAGCCCAAGCCTACATCCGGTCAAAAGACAAAAATACTCAAAAAGGCAAAGGCAAGAAAAATGGCAAAGCAACGGCGGCTACTTGGGATACAAGCGACGAATCAGACAATGACAATAAGTCTGAAACATCTGAAAAGGAAAACTTGTGCTTTATGGGTTTCTCACAACCCACGAACTCAAGTGACAGTGAGGTATCCGACTCTTCCTTAACTTAGAAAGAACTGCATACACTTAATAAACAATTAACTAGGGAGAACCTCACACTTAAGGGTAAAAACCAAACACTAAATAAGCTTAAGATGCAACAAAATGATGATTTTGTCACCTTAACCAATGAACTAAGTAAATTGAAACTTAAGCACCAAACGACCGAGATTGAGAATGAATCTTTGAAGCGAAAGGTTGCGGCATTTAAGCAAGTCATCTCTGGACTTGAAGAGAAAATCACTCAGTTCAAAACGCAACCCTCAACTTCTCAGACTTCAAAGGGTAAGGACATTTGTGTGGAAGGTTCATCCGATACACAAAACTCACCCGCCTCAACTAAAGTCTTGGAGCCTATCAGGTAATAATCATGAAACCCTTGCGTTATTCGTAGTCTCACTCTCAAATCTATTAGGGTTCGTTAGGCCAATTGCCTTAGCACACACCACGACCGCATAACCCATCAAAAAGAAAAGAAGAAACAGAAAGAGGAAGGCACACACCTCACCTAAGAATGCTTCATCAACAACTACACACACTTCACATCGTTCTTCCCCCCATACTCATGCATATGCCTATGATCGAAGAGGTTCAAGGAGCTTTGCTCAACACAACCACTTCACTCATAACAGCTATTCTCCACCTAGTTTTTACCCGACTACACACTACGATCCATACACTAGGCACCCACCTATACACATGGACTTCCCCAATTTAACCCCCTTTTGGCCCAGATGCTATTCTGGCAAGATCAGGTCAATCGAATGCAATCGACCACATACCAACCCAACCCACGTCACTGTGTGCAGCCCGAGTCCTCCCGGACAAAGAAGGGTGCTAGCAAACCAAGGATTAAGAAGGTATGGATTCAAAAGGACTCGATCAAGCCTGATTCTAACCCTCAAGGACCCAAAAACTAAGCGTACCTATACAAACTCTTTGTATTGCAGGCATGTCTTAAAGCTAAACTATACAGAAGCAATACAAAGTGGTGCTTGGACAGTGGATGCTCTTGACATATGACTGGCAACTCCGCAATCATCCAGGATTACAAAGCTATATCTAATGGAGGGCCAGTCACATTCGGAGATAATTCAAAAGGCAAGATCATTGGCAAAGGATCAGTCGGTAACCCATATTGCTTTATTATTCATAATGTCTTATTAGTCAAGCATTTAGAGTATAACTTGTTAAGCATATCACAGTTAAGTGACTTGGGCCTTAAGATTGTGTTTGATGAGGATAGTTGCACGATATCGGATAAATTAGGGAAAGTTGTCCTAACTGGTCTTCATGAGTATAATCTCTACACGATCGAACTGGACAACCTCACTAATTGCCCGATAACTTGCCTCGTATCTAAGCATGATGACACAAATCTATGGCACCGTCGCTTAGGTCTTGTTGGTATCTCCACTATTGAGTAACTGTGCAAACAGAATCTTATACGAGGTATACCAACATTAGATCTGGATGAGTTTGACACTTGTGAGCCATGTATACATGTCAAGTAAGCTAGAACTACATTCAGATCCAAACATGAATTATCTTCCACTCGCATCCTAGAATTGTTGCACATTGACTTGTTTGGTCCTAGCAGAGTAGTAAGTCTCAGTGGAAAGTCTTATGTGCTCGTCGTTGTGCTCGTGAAGCAACTACAGAATACCTTTGATATATATGTTGTAGCTGTCAGGAGTGACAGAGGTGGTGAGTTCATGGATACTAGTCTCATAGAATTCTATAAGTACCTTGGTATCCGTGACGAATTCTCTGCTCCTCAAACTCCCTAACAAAACAACGTTGTTGAGCGTATGAATCGAACACTGCAAGAATATGCTCGAACAATGCTAAATGAGTTCAAGGTGCCTTGATTTCTGTGGGCTGAGGCTATTGCTTGTGCATGTTATGTTATTAATCGAGTGTCTATTAGACACAGATTGCACAAGACACCCTACGAAATCCTAAGAAATCGGCCTCCAAAAGTTAACTACTTTCACGTTTTCGGATGCAAGTGTTTTGAGTTGAATGATAAAGGAAATTTGGATAATTTTACATCTAAGTCCATCGAATGCATATTCGTTGGTTATTCTGAGACCTCACGGGCTTATAGATGCTACGATCCAGTTTCTCAACGTAATCTCGAGTCCATACACGTTTCATTTCATGAGCCTGTTTCATTGACTAACATGTGCTCTAGTGTGAAAGATAAGCAATTAAGTGTAGAGCAGTTAGACTTGGAGGATGAGTTTGAGTTGCTTCCACCCGCACAAAAAGAAACATCCCATAAAATGGAAGTAGCACAAGATATAGTTGTTGAGTCAACAGCACCCATTATGGATGACATCTTAGCAATGATGCTCCCAACGAGAAACCCTTGCAAGAGGAAGATGCTGGTACTACACATCATAGATGGGAAAAGTATCACACGCCTGATCTAATCATTGGTGATCCCAATGCCGGTATAAGTACCCGAAGGTCCACTTACTATCCCTCCTCTTTGCATGCATTCAATTCTGACATCGAACCTAAGAAAGTTGATGAAGCCCTCTTAGATAATGAGTGGGTTATATCTATGCAAGAAGATCTTCATCAATTTGAAGGCAAGATGTTTGGGAACTTGTTCCCCTACCTAAGGGTAAAACCTCGGTATGCACACGATGGGTCTTAGGAACAAGTTAGATGAAAACGGCAAGTCGTTCAAAATAAGGCTCGACTGGTGGCCTAGGGTTAGGCATCAATTACGATGAGACCTTCGCCGCAGTTGCTTGGCTGGAAGCCATTCAACTTTTAATCGTTTTTGCATCTGGCTTAGGAATAAAGCTCCATCAAATGGATGTCAAAATTTCCTTCTTAAATGGACTTATCGATAAAGAAGTGTTCGACAGCCCCCGGGCTTTGAGGGTACACTTCATCCCGGTCATGTCTTCCATCTCAAGAAATCACTTTACGGACTCAAACAAGCGCCTAGAGAATGGTAAGATAAGTTGTCATCAGTGCTTTTAGCCAATGGCTTCATTAGAGGTAGGGTGGATAACACCTTGTTCATAAAGAAGTCCGGATCTGACATCCTGGTTGCCCAGGTCTATGTCGATGACATTATCTTCGGTTCAACTGACCCTGCTTTATGCACTGAGTTTGAGACCTTGATGTCTTCCCAATTTGAGAGTCAGCCGTGGGAGAGTTAAGCTTCTTCCTCGGCTTACAAATCAAGCAAACATTGTCCGGCACACACATAAGTCAAACTAAATATATCAGAGATATGTTCACCAAGTTTAACTTTGACACGTTGAAACCTGCTACGACTCCTATGAGCTCATCAGTCAAACTTACACTTGATGAAGATGGTGAGTCGTTTTACTCATTTATATCGATCTATGATCGGTTCTTTACTATACCTAACCGTATCGAGACCCGACATACAGTTTGCCGTAGGACTATGTGCACGCTTTCAGTCTAACCCTAAGATATTGCATTACAAACCTGTAAAGCAAGTTTTCTGATATCTCAGACACACACCCACTCTGAGTCTCTGGTACTCTCGAGATTCATCACTTACACTTATCACTTACAGCAATTCCAACTATGGTGGTTGTCGTATTGAACGGAAGAGTACTAATGGTACTTGCAAATTACTTGGGGACCGTCTCATCTCTTGGTTCTCTAAGAAGCAACCGAGTGTTGCCCTTAGCTACTGAGGCTAAGTACGTAGCCTTGAGCATTTGCTAACTCCTATGGATCAAACAACAGTTAGCATATTTTTGCATGTCTGTAGATTGTGTTCCAGTTTATTGCGATAGTACCAGTGCAATAGACCTTGCACACAATCCTATATTGCACTCCCGAGCCAAACACATAGACATTCGTTATCATTTTATACGTGATCACGTGCAAAATGGTAAGATGTCTATCGAGTTTGTGCCAACTGCACATCAGGTAGCTGACATTTTCACGAAGCATTTACCCCAGGCCTCATTCGACAAATTGCGTAGTGACCTACATGTGGTACCATTATTATCCCTTTTGCTTAGTTTTCAAACTAAGGGGGAGAAGTACGTATGTAGGGGGAGCTGTAATCTAGGGGAGCGTATGAGGTATTTTGAAAATTAATCAAAAGGGGGAGATTGTTGAGTTATAAGCCCCAGTTGCACGTAAGTTTGATTAATTTCCAAAAATACCCCTAATATGTGTTGTTACTCTAATACCTTTGTACTAACTAGCCATGAAGCTCTAAAACTTAAATCATATAGCAAATTCTTGTGTAATTTATTCCTTGCAGGTTTATTAAAATATATAATTAACCATTTAATGGTTTGATTAAATTTATGAAATTAATTTGTTTAATTCTAATAAGTTTGATCAATCTAATTAAACTAACTAATTATATATTTTCTTTTATATCAAGCTGCCTGGGCCGGACCATTTTTTTCTTTTCTTGTCCCAATGCCCACTTACCAACTCTTTTATATTCCAAACCTTAAACAAACAAAAAAACTATAACCCAACCCCAAAACCCGTCTCATCCTCATTTCCCGGCTGCCACTCGAATAAATCAGAAACCCTAATCCTCTTGGGTCTCCTAGCCGTTTCTGCAAATCCTCCATCTTTGTTCGCTATCCCGTGTTATCTGCGCAAGAAATCTCCTCTCTTTCCTTTCTGAATCAATCACGTCGGTTATTTTCTTCTCTGCTAAGTCCCCATCTCAAATCCGGGACACCATGTGCGACACTTTAGGAAGGTCTCGTTTAGGGAAAGATATCATCTTGATTGTGTTTCAATTGAAGAGCAATGTCTCTCGATGTGAAGGCACTGATTTGAGTATTTATCTCACAGATTTCCGGTGGTCAAACTTGAAGAAACACAGAATCCCCGCTGTGAAGGCTCAAATCACCGTAAAGGTTGTATATTTCTATCATCCTTCCGATTCTGTGTTAATGTCGAATATATTCAGTTATCAGGGCTGATTTGAATTGTGATTCTACCTGGTCTTTTCCTTTACTGGTTGTTTACAGGTCAACCCATGACCGTTCTGGAGCATTGATGGTATGAGGTCGTAGTATTTGGACCACATGTGTGATTTGGAGGATCTGCAGCTGTAATTAAGACTCCAGCAAGGCAAATCAGACCCTTATCAGCACGTGGAAGATGATCCGGTGTATCACTACCCGGATTTCCATGGTAAATCAGCAAAACCTTGTACCCCTAGTCCGGTCAAACCAACTCAATTGAGGGTTACACCCAGTGAAATCGAATTGTAGTCTGCTGAGGGTAACCAAGCCCAATGATGGCCAAACAAATCATCCAATCCGGTCCAACCTTGGTATGTGCTGGTTGGTTTGTCAAGTCAATTCAGACCTATTTGTGTGTTCAGGTCAGAATTAGGTCATTTTAAATCACTGAATCAACCCTTTGTGTTACTTGCGAATCGGCTTTGGTTGATCAGTTGGTTTGTCCGAGTCCAGTTTAGTGGTTTAGTGGTTCATGTTTCATCTTCATAAGTCTTAGGGCTTCCCACCTCTCAAGTCCTATAAATAGTCATCCTTACCCAACTTTATAATCATCAGTTGAACACTCATCAATACAAACTTTTTTCATACTTACAAAAGTCTTTTCAAGTTTTTAGTGAGGTAGAGGGTTGAATATCTTGAGAGATATTGCAACCTTGACTGATCTGGAATCAGTTTATTGAAGGAAGAGCATTTCCATTCAATAGTGGAGTCAGGATCAGTGGTGGTCATAACTAAGTTTTCCTTTTATTCACTTTTAAAGGTACACAAGTTCTATCATCTTTTGTGTTTATTATGTCTGCCTACCTTGTTGTGCTTGTTTGCAACTTTGTGTCTCGATTAGCTATACTTGAGTAGTATTTGTAATTGAGTCTGCCCACTGTTAAACACTAAAACTGAATAAGTCAGTTTCTGAGATCAGGAATTGATATTTGAAAGCCTGAACTAGCAAAAAGGCCATGTGAGGATTCTGGCATGTAGTTCATATTTCAGTGTCAATCTGATATAGTGTAATCCTGTTTTTCAGATTGAGTGTTTGTCAGTTTGTGTGTGTAATTCATTTTACAGCAAAAAATCTGCTTCAAGTTTCTGAAGGCTAAACCTGTTCCTTGAGCATAAGGATTGATAAGTTGTGGCTTCAATTCTGATTATATATTTGATTGCTGAAGTTTGAATTTGAGTCTATTATCATTCCCCCATATTTGTTGGGAATTTCAGTCTGCATATCCCTGTGATTTGTACCTGGAAATTCTGCCCCTTTGTTGTGCTTATTTGCTATATTGCTTGTTGTACTCTTACCAAACCTTGCTACAAAAATTCATGTACCTGTGCTGCCTGAAAATCTGTTAAAAGAACCTGCAGCTACTGTGAATACTCTGTAATAGGAATAGTATATATTTTGTGGAATCTTAAGGACCTGCTGTGTTATTCTAATTAGAATCAATTCTGAGGTGTTAATCTAACTAGAGACAAGACTCTGAATTGATTATCATCTCAGGGATGAATTTGATTGATCGGCCTAGTTCTTGGTCCTTGCCTTGCTTGTATTTTGGTTTGCACTGTATTCAGACTTGAATAGTATCTGTGATAATCTGCCAGTCAAGCTTAGATTATCATTTGTACAAGTTCAGCTGAAGGCATTCAATAAATGTCTTTGTTGTACTTTCAGATTCTGTATTTGTTTTAAAACTCTGAACATGTACTAAGCGCCTGTCCATACTTGCGTATATGTTATTTTGAGACTTGACTGTTTAATAATTATGTGTTTGGTTTGAACCCTTTTTTATTGTATTTGTTTGAACATATGATTCGTGTACTTAATCTGTTTTATAAATTAATCTGGCACATATCACCTTCGTTGTATTAGTACTAAATAAACTCTATTGTGTAACTCTAATTGAATCCGGATAAATCACACTCAGTCATTTTTTATCATCTAGAACAACACATAAACGAATAACCGTTAATTCAGCTTCCGGAATTAATTGTTAATAATTGTGTGTTCTATTTGCTCCTATATGCTGTTAATTTTAATAAGTCAAAAAAGTGGTATAAAACCCTTTCACTCTATTCAACCCCCCCCCCCTCCCTAGAGTGATTTAGTGCATTATCTATCCAACACATTCTCCTCTAGACTGGCATAATCTGCTGAACCGCTATCCTTTTTATCAGATAAAGGAGTCCACAATCCTTTTCATTTAAACAAGGCCCGCATCTTGATTTGCCATAAATTGAAACTGTTCATCCCTGTAAATTTATCAATCTTTACGTTCATTGCTGACATCCTTCTAATTAAAGAACAAACCTTTGATCACAAAATCCTAGCAACGGTCACCGGTCTTGGTGAAGATAAACTTTGTTCAACCTACAACTGTCTGAATCTTGAACCTGATTCTCCGATACCATTTTTTTGAAACACAGATCAGAAGCTTACGGTTTAAGAAAGATTAAAACAGTAACAATGCAAACATAAAGTATGGCGGAAATTGTTATAAAACACAGAAACAAAGAGAACACAGTGATTTAACGTGGTTTCCGGCATTGTGCCGACTACTCCACAGACAGAAAATGAGATATTTTATTATACACAAAGTTACAAGGTATTTCACACACTTGTGAAATTAACAGATTGCATTGATTACAACATTGGTATTTATATGAACAATTCTATAACCCTAACCGCCATAAGATCTTTGTCGGATTGCCATAAAAACCCCAGATGTGGACCCCAGCTCTAGCTTTTATCCACCAGATGAAACGCAGCTAAAAAACTGACTCTCCCTGACTTGTAATCAACTGCCCAGATGTAGAACTCAGATGTACTCAGCAATAACTCAGCTGACAAAATTGAAAACTGACTTTGGAAGAAACTCAGCTTGCACTCCAACAAAACGGTCTTTCATAGAACTGAATACCCTTACTGAACTGACCATCATTCTCAGTCTCTATTTCACAGATTAGTTCCATCAGTTTAGAGATCAAGTCACCAAAACTGACAAGGACTATGTTCATCGCAGTATTGAAAATGAACAATGGTCGATCCCACAGAGGCACATGTAACTCCCGAATATGATTTTTAAAGTGAAAAAAATAGCGGTCATTGACCAACAATCAAAACAAATAAAATAACATACAACAACCAAACCTTCCAATCAATGTATCCTAGCTTGGTACTAACAAATCTAATATGATTAATGTCACCGTTAATTCTCAAATACATCACATTCATAATTATCTTTTATCTTTTATACATCTACGGGTGCAATCCCCTAAAGTGATTCTACTTTTTTACTAGACAATAGAATCATATGTTCACTTATGTGTCTAGAGTGGACGTGCTAGAAATTCTCTAACTAGAAGACGCTTATTAACTAAGAATGCCGGTTTAACGCAAAAAACCTCACCTAAGCCATCACCGTAGACTGGCAGTACTTAAGAGATCGACTATCTATGTCCACTTTAACAATTCAACATGGTTCCTTTATGTTAAATTATGAAGATGAATACCAGATTGGCCAGATCTGACACATGTGGGTTAGACCTGGTAATCAGACGTAGCTGAGACTGAACACTCAGAATTAGGGTCTCTGGTTGCCCAGCCGGGGCGGTAAAGACCGTCGTGGCGGCCGATGCAGTGAATCCTAAATATTGGGTTTACATATTACGAATCAGTTTATACGGTGAATTAGGTGCTTTGACTATACAGATTGATTATTTACGCGTCAGTTC
>CM044902.1:22361594-22400987 GCA_024500145.1 Gentiana dahurica var. dahurica
CCCCCACACTTAGATTACAACATGTCCTCAAGTTGTACAGAAATAAAAGAAAAGAGAACTTAGCTGATTGTAGTTCTAAAGAAGCAAGCCTGGAATGGGTGCACCTCACCCAGAAATGCTTGACGAATCCAGTAGACTGTGGACCATCCACCGGAAAACTGATATCGTCTGAAACGCACAATTGCTAACGAAAACATCCTGCACCTTGACAAACATGAAATACCTCGGGGCTAGGGGAGTAAAACATATAAAGCACAGGAAAAGAAAGGTCGAAGAGATTTTTCAACTTAGGCTCATTTAAAGATGGAAAACATATACATGAAATATTACAAAATAGTAGGCTAGGTGCAATTACATGAAAATGCAATACGATGCAAACTACATGAAAAATCCTAAAAAAACGAGGTAGTATTACGGAAACCGACAGTTAACTACTCTCAAGAAAAATAAAAGAAAAAATAGAAAAACAATGCAACTATATGAAATGCAACTAAATGAAATGCATTTATATGACATGCAAAAAGAAAATAAAATAAAAGAAAGAAAACTAGCCCACTATATGCAACACGACATATATATAAACGTCTACCACATAATGACAGGTTACGATAAACGGCAGTGCTGTCACTAGTGCCGACGCGCCTTAAGACTTATCGAAAGTGATAGACTTATGGAAACCAACAGTCATCTATCTAAACAGGTATAACTCATATGGAGAAAGGACGTAGCATTCGGAAAACCGACAGTAGCTACCCATATGAACTATAAAAACAACAAGGAAGCACATAAGTCTCAAAGCTTAAAAGATTCATCACATCGGTAAGTAGCATACGGAAACCGACATTAGCTACTAAATAACAATAAGAACAGTTATAGCGTACGAGAACCGACAGTGACTATAACTTGCATAGATGAATCATGCATATAAGGAATTGATCAATTATCTAACATGGATTCATAGATGGAAAGGTAAAAACATATAAGTTCAGGACATCTATGTAAACATCAATTAGCCACAGAAGCTCATATGAAAAATCCACATCAAATAAAAGCATTAAAAATAAAATCAAGAAAAACCAGAACCTGGACTGAACCCCGGACGAACGTTCACTTAGCGTTCAGAACTGGACGGGCGTTCCACCTTGCAGACGCTCGTCTGCCTTGAAAACCGACCGGACGGGCGTTCAGAAAGTATAGACGCTCGTCTGGTCCTCTAAGTCAGAACAGGATTGAAAATATTTGAACGGACGAGCATCCAATACTTCCCAACGCTCGTTCACTGCAGATGAAGAACTGGACGGGCGTCCAACAGAACAGACGCTCGTCCATACAACAAGAATGCACAGACAGCAGGAAAAACACAGCAAAACCCTAAATACTTATGAACACAACACAGCAACACAGATCACAACACAGCAGCCTTATCAAATTAAGCACATGGGTTAGACTAGGTAACACATAAACATATAAACTTCACGTAAAACAAGTTGAGTAAAAAACTTTTGCACATTCTTAACCTAACGGTCATCGAAACACGGCAAAATAAAAACTCTCAACTTGGTATACGCTACTTTTATTAAAAACAAAAATAAAACGTAACAAAATCGAGAACTAACAAAACTAGATTCAACATGACACCTATTCCCCGGCAACGGCGCCACTTTTGTTGGAGAGATTTTGCATCATAAAAACAAAAGAAAATTTATAAGCCTATACTTAACATGCAAAACTAACTCCTAACCGACCAAATATCGGGTAGTTGATAGCATAGCGAGGTAAGTAAGGGGTCGATCCACAGGGAAAAGGGATATTGAATCTAATTTCACTAATCTCCTAAATTGTTACTCTTAAACAAAATAAACAAAAGAAAGAGACATAAAAGACAAAGGACAAATCAAATAAATCTAACCTAGAAAACAAAATAAAACAATCTAAACTAAAGACATGGGATCAAACAACCAATTTACAAACTTATGTGATCTCAATCCTAGTTAATCTCATGATTCTAATTCGATTTGTGGTTTCACCTTTTCACGAGACATAAACCCCTAATTCCTTAGTGAATTTAATCTCAAGCTACGGATTCCTAATTCCTTAGTAAATCCAATTTATCAATCTCTACTCTCTCGTAAGTTGAAACTGATTTTCAATACAAAACTCGGTGTAGATTCAGATTAACTCTCGTATTTTAGAATCTAGCAACCTAGATAATTAATCGATTAACTTGTCATCATTAACGATTAAAAATCCTATCTTTCTATGGTGATCTGGCGTTTATGCAACTTCCGTATTATAAACATCAATAGAAAACTAATCTTTCGATCTATTCTCATGACATCAAAGAACGCATAGAAAAATACAAACTAAATCAAACATCATGAAGAAAAACTGGAATTGAATAAATTGAAAATCAAACTCACATAGTCTTGAACAATGGTTGAAACACCATGGAAACGAAAAAGAAAAGCTACATCTACTCCTAATCTAACCTCGGTTCACCCGAGCACAAGGCTCGGGTGACCGGCCTTCAACTCTCCAAGATGCGGTGAGCTCTCTTGAAAGTGTATGAGAAATTTCGTGTATTGAATGATATCCATTAGGGTTGGCGCAGTTGTTGTATTTATAGATTGAGTAAGTCGGCTGCTACAGTAATTAGGTCGGTTCTGCTGAATGCGGCTACGGACGCTCGTTTGGAAAGTCGGACGCCCGTCCACTTTCTCGGACGCTAGTGTAGACGCTCGTTCGCTTCCCGTCCAAACTCTCTGATCCAATTCTTCAGCTCTGGACGCCAGTTTACCCTTTCAGACGCCCGTCTGAACTCGGACGCTCGTCTGCTTATAATGGACGCCCGTCCATTTACGCTGGGATCGAATTTTGTGATTTTCCCATCTTTATCTTCAATTATTTCTTTCCTTATCTCTTTTAATCTTCCATATCTTTAATTGATCCTCTTCAATCTCGAAATTTAGCCTTTTAGGATCATCTTTTCCACCATTAATTGGGTATCTACAAATATCAAAAACATACCAAAACATAACACAATTCCAAAATAATATAAAACCGCAAATTAACCCTTAAATCGATATGTTTTCATATTTAATCATTAAAAACCTCATTTACTCAATTAATTAATTATAAGCTCGATATCTATGAAAATACTCCATATATGGGGGAAATTGATATATAAAATATATATAAAAATCACTATAATTTAGCCCTAAACAACACCCCCACACTTATCTTTTTGCTCGTCCCCGAGCAAAACAAAACAAAACCAAGCTCGAGATAAATAAACATCTATACAAATATTAAGCATATTTATTAACTTAGAAGTTCACCCAAGTGAGTGTGTGCATAGCCATAATAAACTTCCACTAAGTTCCACAATTTGAAAGTTATTCAAACCAAAACTAGCCCGGTTTCCCATCTAAGTTCGAAATATTCAAAAACTATAACAGGCACTTTACAAAACATACATATCCCAAAAAGAAATAGTAGAGAATATCTAAAACATTTCTGACAGACTCAGAGGATAATCCCTACAACATATCCTTCAGTTTATACTGGGTATAAGATTAACGATAACCAAATCCTTAACTTATTCATAATAATATATTCCAATATTTTCACTTTTTTTCACACTTTTCTAACACACATCAGAATAAGCTTTTGCCCTCATAGCAGAATAGGACATTTCGAGATAATCCCCTACCTTACTCCAATCATAAGGCAGCTATAAACTGACTGTCGTGAGCTTTTGGTCATCATAGTGGAATAGGACATACGTGGTACACCCTACCTCACCCCAATCATCGACTAGCTTTCGACATACACAATTACAATTATGTTTACTTAGAGATTTATGGCTGGCAGTGGAAAAGATTATTTTCTAGTAGCACAGACCACTGAGCATAACACCTCAAGTAAACAATTTATTACTATTGCAAAGACTTAATCACGTTTCACTTATCACATTCAAACTTACAGATATTCACAGTATGTCATACTTTAACTCTAAATACAAACTACTAAACTTTTCAAGAATTGTACATAGGCAAAGAAACATGCTATAATCATCAAAAATCTCCAACTAAAATGGGGTAGGCTTTCATCATTTAGCTCATCATTTACCATGGCATGTGAAAAATAGTATCGGGTGAAACAACTAAAATTACTAAATATACAGAATATAGCAAAAATGATATAAACTCAAGCAAAGATATGCCTTTGTCTACTCGGAATATAATAAAAAATTTGAAAATTAAGCACTTTTCATAGAAATACTATAGATTAAGCAAATGTATAAATACATAAACCCTAATTCCTTAGTAAATCCAATTATCAACCTCTACTCTCTCGTAAGTTGAAACTGATTTTCAATACAAAACTCGGTGTAGATTCAGGTTAACTCTCGTATTTTAGAATCTAGCAACCTAGATAATTAATCGATTAACTTGTCATCATTAACGATTAAAAATCCTATCTTTCTATGGTGATCTGGCGTTTATGCAACTTCCGTATTGTAAACATCAATAGAAAACTAATCTTTCGATCTATTCTCATGACATCAAAGAACGCATAGAAAAATACAAACTAAATCAAACATCATGAAGAAAAACTGGAATTGAATAAATTGAAAATCAAACTCACATAGTCTTGAACAATGGTTGAAACACCATGGAAACGAAAAAGAAAAGCTACATCTACTCCTAATCTAACCTCGGTTCACCCGAGCACAAGGCTCGGGTGACCGGCCTTCAACTCTCCAAGATGCGGCTGAGCTCTCTTGAAAGTGTATGAGAAATTTCGTGTATTGAATGATATCCATTAGGGTTGGCGCAGCTGTTGTATTTATAGATTGAGTAAGTCGGCTGCTACAGTAACTAGGTCGGTTCTGCTGAATGCGGCTACGGACGCTCGTTTGGAAAGTCGGACGCCCGTCCACTTTCTCGGACGCTAGTGTAGACGCTCGTTCGCTTCCCGTCCAAACTCTCTGATCCAATTCTTCAGCTCTGGACGCCAGTTTACCCTTTCAGACGCCCGTCTGAACTCGGGCGCTCGTCTGCTTATAATGGACGCCCGTCCATTTACGCTGGGATCGAATTTTGTGATTTTCCCATCTTTATCTTCAATTATTTCTTTCCTTATCTCTTTTAATCTTCCATATCTTTAATTGATCCTCTTCAATCTCGAAATTTAGCCTTTTAGGATCATCTTTTCCACCATTAATTGGGTATCTACAAATATCAAAAACATACCAAAACATAACACAATTCCAAAATAATATAAAACCACAAATTAACCCTTAAATCGATATGTTTTCATATTTAATCATTAAAAACCTCATTTACTCAATTAATTAATTATAAGCTCGATATCTATGAAAATACTCCATATATGGGGGAAATTGATATATAAAATATATATAAAAATCACTATAATTTAGCCCTAAACAGAGAGAGAGAGAGAGAGAGAGAGAGAGAGAGAGAGAGAGAGAGAGAGAGAGAGTCCATTAATCATATTGTGAATACAATTAGGTTTATATAGGAGTACACAAACTTGACCTCCAAGTAAATATAAATACAATAAATATTAATCTAATTATGTATTAACAACTATATCCTCAACACCTTGCAATTCAAGGTTGTTAGGTGCAGGATCTTCTTTCCAAAGATAATACTCTTCCCCTACATTCAAAATTCCTTGACTTACTTGTACATTACTTTCAATTCCCTAGATTTTGCAGAATCTGCTACTTAGAGTTGAGATACTTGCAGAATTCCTGAGTTTCCTTGATGATACTAGTAGAATGGTTGCAGAATCTGGAAAGCATTTGAAGGTGTTTTTGAAAGATACTACATCCATCCCAAAATATAAGTATTTTTGGCTTTTTGGGTTTTGTCCCATATAATACAAGTCCATTTTTTTTTAAAAAAAAACATTTAAGTATTTATTACTTTTTTTCTCGTTTTTCCCATCCTTTATTATATATTCACTCACTTTTCACTAATTTAAAAATATTGAATTAATGGCAGTCAAATGTTATTTTTGTTTTACCCTTAACATTAATAACACATAACCAACTCAACAAATTTTCTTAAATTGTGTGAAAAGTCCAAATGGACTTATATTTAGGGACGGATGTAGTAGTATGTAAAGGTTGCAGATGAGAGAAATGATGAAAAACGGTAACTCTGATTCGTTTTAATGCCCATTTGCCCGAAAGGTTTATGGTCAACCTCTAAAAACAGCTGGAAGTTGCCAAATCCCAAAAAGATACAACTCCTGGTTTTCGGGTTGGCGGCTCACCGGTGAGCAGTCTAGTGGTGAGTCGGTGGCTCCCTTCCTCCTTTTTTTTTAGAATGCCACCATCCTTATGGGGGCCACCAAACGTATTTTAGGGGTATTTATGCAATTTTCAATGTCTTATATGGTGTAATTACTGAGATATATGATTTGTATGATGTCTTTTGACTCGTAAGTAACGTATCCGTAAAAATTAAACTAAGTGTATTACGGCCTAGGCCTCAGGCCCTCAGAAATTATACACATTAAGTTCAATTTCATCTTATAAGAACTTATATGTTTGATTCTTTAAGATGAGAAAATATATTATCAAGAGGAGATTATAAAATTACATTAAAATTTCAATTTTTTGGTGTAAAATATTTTTTACCTTCCATCGAGTGATGAACAATATACATTTCTTTTGTTACCGCAACGAAAAGATATTATTAATAATATCGAAACAACTACTACTAAACATAAGACTGAAAATACCATAAACCGTGATGAACAATATACATGATAAATAAATTAATTAACATCGATTATTTAGTTTTTGTGATAAAATCAATCACTCAAATAAACCAGTAAGCCCGGTAGCAATCAACAGCAACCGACAATTATCAGCGACTCAAACAATTAATACATATTTCATTGTAGAAAACGATTGGTACCTAAATTATACTATATGTTATACTTGTTATATTTTTACCAAGTGTTATGAAATATATCATATGTTATTCAAAAAATTTGAATTAAATTTTTAAAGATTTCTTATGTTTACATAAAGTTTATGTTCTTCTTAAAACAATAATAACATACTCAAAAGATAAATGATTCAGTGCGAAAGACCGGTTTTAGGTCTCAAATCGTACAGGGGTCAGCCATGGATAAGGAGGTATAAATGTTGTGTATGCAAAGTGCGGAAAGAGGGTCGGGGGTAGGGGTGTACAAAAGTTTTTGCAGTGTAGAAACAACCAATCGATCCAGATTGAATTAGACGTAAATGTATAAACCAGCTGAACCAAATTATAATACTATAACGACCTAATCCGAAGACCGGAATATATTTGAAAAATGGACCATTCCTCCGAGATAAAATATAGTACTGCGAAGTCATTCTAACTAGCCCATAAGGCATGTCCTAACAGGGCTGGGCTTTGATTGGTTTGGGTGGATTTGAGTTGGTTTTGAAAGACTCAGGTTGGTTTGGAAGCCATAATTCATTCCTCAAACCAAACCAAAACGAAGTTAACCCTAATGGTTTGGTTCGAATTGGTTTCGGTTTGGATTGGGTTGATTTCGGTTTAACAAGCCTAATATTTTAAAATATATATATATATATAACAAAACCATTTTTTTTTAAATAAACTCTAAATAGCTATATCCAAACTAAAATAAACTAAACCCAAAATGATTATAAAAAATTAAAAATAAAAACTTAAAACAACTAACAAGTTACAACACATTACAATATAACTCAGCTACAATCAATCCCCCACCCATAATTGCATATTTACATACATGCATTTACTGATTTAATTGTATTATATATTGGGTTATATTGAAAAACAATTGGGTTATATTGGGTCCGGTTGGGTAATGGGTATAATATATATAATTAATGTATAAAAATTTTGGTATGGTTTGGATTGGATTGGATCGAGTGTAATTAAAAATATCCGAAACCAACACAATGCAATTCGGTTTGGTTCCAAACCAAACCAATTCATTTGATTTGTTATTGGTATGGTTAATTCGGATTGGTTTGGATCGGATTACGGTTTGGATTGGTTTACTGATTATTTTGCTCAGTCTCAGTCCTAGTGGTTAATGCTGAATACTCAAGTCATTCTAACTAATTTATATCCAAAATAAATTGCGGAAACTACAATATCACAACTCAGGTCTAATACCACCAATGTTATAAATAAATACATAAAATTATAAATTTGATGGAAATCGGGAGGGAAAGAGAGGAATTCTCACAAGATGAAAAATGGATTGTTGCTAAAGCTTGGTGCTCAGATACCCTCCTGTGTACAGGACCCTCGGGTCCTCCAGTGAGTTTTTTCAGATCAAAACTACGACGTTTTGATCCAAAAGAACACACACGCACCATTTTTTGTGTAAAAACTCACTAGAGGGTCGTGTATACATGGTGAAATTTTAAAATACAACCGTTGTAGGAAGGTTTTACCAAGTGGCATACATTACAACCGCTCATTTCTAACCTCTCACATGCGATAAAAGTGTATTATGTGAAAGAGAGTAAAAATGAGAGACTCTAATGTATGCCACTTGATATAACCTTCCTACAACCGTTGCACCATAAAATCTCTCGTACACAGGAGAGGGGATCCGGGCTCAAACGTACTGTGGAGAGTGGCTCAGAGTGATGTGCGGAAGAGGTGAAAACAGAAAATTATTTTAAGCAAGAATATAGAAAATAGTCATAGTTCTTATAAATTATCTTGGAGGTATGATTGTATATGATAATTATCAAGAAATAAAGACAGAACAATTCTTTCTTGTTTATACCTTTCAAAGCTTCCTTGATTTATGAATATCAGCACCAATAACAATGACGTTGGTCACTTTCCCTAACGGCCTCCTGCCTAGCGGTACTCTACCTGTGTCGCTTCAGTTACTCCAGGTTCTCAGATAATTCTTAAAGTACAGAGGTTTTGAAGAAAATAAAAAGAAGATTTAAAAAGATTTACTTCATTGATAATTAAAATACAAACATACAACCTATAATTTATAAAACCATACTAAATCTATATCCTCACTATATAAGGTTTACTCACACATTATTTGAAAGATAAAAAAATTGAATTTTTAGGTTCCAAGTCGGGATGATCTTTCAATGAAATGAACTTCTCCTTTTATAACACAAGGATGAAGGGTCTATCATTACAATAGTCGTCATGAATGACGTTTTTACAACCCACTATCTACATTATTAAAGAGAGTCGGTGTATGCCGATGAGGATCCTATCTTCACATGGCTTTATTTCTTTTCCTTGTTAGTGGTGGGGTCCAGAGCATCTTTTGCAGCTGTATTCCATCGTTGCTTTATCAAAAACTTTTTGAAGCATATGGCATGTTTCATCCTTATGCCAACTCATCACTTATCCGTTACTGAACATTTTTTACAAAACGAAGGACCTTTTTAGTGTCTTCCTCTTGAATCTTCTTGAAAGATTTTGATATTATCAAAGTATGTGAATTTTGATAATTAACTTTGATTTTTGAATCATCATTGAGTTTAAAGATTTTATCAATAATAATTCCAAATCTTGAAACATTGATTTTTTTCAATATCACAATTAAAGAAACTGGATTCCATAACCTTTGAGGGTTTATAGCTTGTTTCTTGTTTTGAAATCCCAATCTCTATGAAATAATACTGCAATTGGATTTTCTTATCATTCCATTCTGGCAAACTGTTATTAATCTTGAGGAATATAGCTTTATCTGCTTCTTTGATTGCCCTTCTGACATCTTCTGGGAACAAAGAGATTTCCAAAAGATTTTTGCTAGGATAAATTGTCCTAACTAATCCATAGGAAAATGCCTCATAAACCTTTTCTGGGTTCTAATGAGTTCATTGTCTGTTGTGAAGAACTTTTCTTTAATGAAGTTTTCTTCACTTGCTTCTCTTGCATATTTGAAGAGATAAGATAATCCTTTAAAATCAAGCTCAAGATCACTCTTATTTTCAATCTTTTTGGGAATTGAAATTCTTCCTAAAGAAATTAAAGAACTGCTTTTCTTTTCGGATTTTAAAATTTCCTTAAAAGTTGTAGCTTTTAGGAAATATGAGTTTGATATCAACTTTGGAGGAGATATCATATGTTCTCTCGCACACATTTCTTCCGAAACCCTTTCTTCATTGAGTGTTTTGAATTTCTTGTGTTTAACATTAGAAATTCCTCTTATTGCTTTTTCAGCAACTTCCCATGAAGTATATATACCTGCATGAAGTCCATTATATACAACATAATAATTATCATATAATTTTGACTGTTGAATAGCCATATCAGTTTGCGCTGATAATGAATTAGTTTTATCAAGACTTTGAATGTCTTGTGTATTTGGTCTAAAACCAGAGATAAAATCTGTAGTTTTAACCAATGTGGATGTCAGTACATCTTTTACATCTTTTTTCAAGATGCTAGGAATCAACGGATTTGATGATTCTTTACCGATTGCCGTTTGCATCGGAATAGCTAACAGTTCGTTACTATTGCTAGTACAAGGACTGTTAATTTCCTTTTGTGGTTCACTTGATTCCTGTCCAAGCAAACTTACTTTCATGTCAAGAACTTTTAGTTCTGTTTTCATGATTTCCCTCTGAATTTTTAACTTCGTTAATTCTTCCATCTGTAAGGATAATTAATCCATGGATTTTACCCCTTTTTTCTCCTGAAAGAGATTCACTTTTTACCCTGCAAATTCACGGGTTAGGAAATCAGCAAAAATATTTTTATTATAATCTATGACTTTGAGGATAGTGGTAACCTTGATCAATTTCTTGAGGAATATTTATTAATCTTGAGGATATTTATTAATTATTAATCCTCAAGCTATAAATATCATCTACGTAATCTTGAGGAATATAGCTCAAAGTGATCAAGGATATTTATTAATCTTGAGGAATATAGCTTGAGGATTTTCTTATCATTCCATTCTATGACTTGTTATTCCCTTTTAATTTAATATTTAAAAAGTAAGTAAAGTTTTTATTATTAATTGTCATGACTAAGAATTTAACCGGAGTGAGATATGCGCTAAACTTTTTAATGACTCGGATTACTGCAAGGTATTCATTTTCATTACTATGATAATTTCTTTCAGCGTTTTTAAAGCTTTCAGAAGTATATCTACAAATTAACTCTTGTTCAGAGTTTTTTGCTTTGAGGATTCCGCCCCAAAACTCATCTGATGCATCGGTTTCAATGATCAGTTTATCATCTGGTAGAGGATGATGTAGTTTTGGAAAGCTAGTTAGATTCTTTTTTATCTTAATTATATAAGATGTATCTGAATCTTTCCAATCCCAAATGATATTATCTTTGAATTTAATCTGTAAAGGTTTTCTAATTGCAGTGAGCCTTGGAATATAACTTTCTGCATAAGTTAATATACCTAAGAATCTTTGCAATTGTTTTTTTGTCTTCAATTTTATCTGGAAATTTATGTATATGTTCCAAGATATGATTTTGAGGATAGTGGTAACCTTGATCAATTTCTAGTCATAGAAAATTAATCTTTGGCTTGAAAAGCTGTGCTTTTCTCTCTGATAGACTTATTCCTAATTATTCACATTTTTTAAGTACCATTGCAACATGTAAATAGTGCTCTTTTTCTGTGTTACTGAAGACAAGTATATCATCTACGTATACACAAACAAATTCTTCAAAAGAACTAAATGCATTTTGCATATGTCTTTGGAATATAGATGGTGCTTGCTTGAGACCAAAAGGTACAACACACCATTGATAATGTCCTTGAGGACATACAAAGCCGGTTAGTAATTGTGATTCTTTGTCTAACAATACCTGCCAGAATCCCGATTTACAATCGAAACTACGAAAGATTTTCTTTCCTCTAATTAGAGTTAAAAGTTCATCTTTATTTGGTAGATTATGATTATCTCATATAGTTGCCGTGTTAATGGCTTTATAGTTGACAACCATTCTCTTTTGTCCTCTTCTTCTCTCTGCTTCATTTTCAACTAGGAAAGCTGGAGACATATGAGGTGATTTACTAGGCTTAATGGTTTTTAAAGGGAGCATTTATTTGCACCACACCCAGCCTACCATTGTACCACATCTAAATGAAAAAAATGTAACATCTACTTATTGCACCACACTTATTTTAAAATCTACCTCTACACCACATTTTCTTCACAAAGTTTAGAAAAAAAATTACTATTCCCAAGTATTTTTTTCTACCACCAAAATTTTATAATATCATATTTTCCACAAAACTTTTAAAATTTACAAAAAGAAAAAACATTTCATCTTCATCTTCATCTCCATCTTCATTTTCATCTTCAAACCCAAATCATTTTTTCCAATACCAAACCATTTTTCTATCTTCTTCATCCTCTTCATCTTTTCATCTTAATCTTCACTTTCATCTTCAAACCCAAATAAATTTTTGTATCACCAAACTCATTTTTCTATCTTCTTCATCTTCAAACCCAAACCCATTTTCCTATTACCAAACCTATTTTTCCATCTTCTTCATCTTCTTTATCCTTTTCATCTTTTCATCTTCTTCATCTTTAAAGAACCCAAACCCAATTCATATCACCAAACCCATATTGCGATTTTCTTAATAAATTTTCAAAATACAATTTTTGAAGATTCTAAGAGGCTTTTGAACAACATTGGATCGAAAAAAAATTGGATTAGAAAGTGAATTGGAGTATTAATCACGATTTTATATCGCCCAAGTCAATTTGCTTGAACCCCAATTTCTCCAATTGGGGGTTTTTGAATCTATTGTTTGATTCATCCAAATCTTGGTTTACAACCTCCAAAGAGACCTTATTTTTCATTTATTTTGGTGGGATTTGATGTAAATGATTATGAAGAAAAAAAAATGGTGGGTGATGATGAAGATGGTGAAGAAAAAAATAAGATGATGAAGATTATAAATGTGATGAAGATATATTTAATATTAGGGACCTATATGTAATAAAAAATATTAGGGACCTATATGTAATAAAAAATAATTGGTGTGGAAGTAATATAAAGTGTGGTGTAAAAGTAGAAAATATGGTGTAAATAAAGAAAGAAAAATGCTTGAAACTCAATGTGGTGCAAAGGTAGATTTTACTTTTTTGGTGTGGTGTAAAAGGTAGAAAGGTGCAGCGGTAGATCAGCTGTGGTGCGAATAAATGCTCTCTTTTTAAATCAAGTAACTCTTGAATTTGTCTACCAAATTCTTCTCTATCCTGTGGACTATAGATCATAGGTTTAACCTTGACTATCATTACAGGATCTAAGAGTTTTATAGTGACATTCATCCAATTTTTTGACTTTTTAGTGTCTATAGGATTTTCACTACAAACTTTTTCTAACAATTCTTTAATCTTTCTAAACTTATCGTTTTCTTATTGAATTCTTGTTCAGAAGACTCTTTTTTAGAAGACTTGAATTCTTCTTTCCCCCCTTCTAAAAAGGTGATTTTTCCAGGGCTAAGATTGATAGCTTCTGGTTTTAGAGTCGTTGAATTCTTTTTCATTAATTCTAAAAAAAAAAAACTTTTTGAGCTATAGAAAGAGCTTTTCTTATTTTTCCTATAATCACTGGTTGATTATTTAAGGTGAAAATTATTCTATCAGTGTATTGTGTGAATGGTTCATACAATTGACAGAAGTTATTACCTAGGATTAGGTCCATTCCTGTTTCCTGTTGGTAAACAGTGGGAATATGAAATATTTCTCCTGCAATCTTTATGTTAAGATTTTTAAAGACTTTCGAAATATTTATTATTTCTCCATTTGCAATTTTACCTTAACGGTATTTGGTACATTTTCCCAATGTTCGTTTGGTATAACAAACCTTGATGCAATGCATAGACTAGCTCCTGTGTCTATATAGCAGTGCAGATTTATCTATTTATATCCTGTGAACTTTAAATGTCCCTTGATATAAATAGAGTTAGGATTAGTAATGTTGTTAGCCATTACTATTTCTGTATTTAAATCATCCCAGGAGATTTCCTGAATGATTAAATTATTCTGAATTCTCTTAATTGTATTCATGTGATGAATAATCAGAGTTTTCTTCGAACATATAAACTTCATTTGAAGATTCATATATGTTTTCTATAGGGTCATATCCCATTTTAACAATTTCTTCCATAAATTTTACTTTATGAGGATATTGTCGTTTGTTAGGGCATTCATTTGCGTAACGTCCTTCTATATTGCAGGTCAAATATCTACAATTATTTTTAACCTTTGGGCAAAATTTCTTTTTGTCACTATTTTCATACTTTGATGAGGTTTAAAATATTTTCCTGATTTAAACCTCTTTTTTTTCTTGCTATAAGAATATTTATTCTTATATCTTTTTCTAAATTTTTCTTTAGAATAATTGTTTTGTTTACATCCGTATTCAGTGGATGTCTCTAAAATGTTTTTACAACGTTCTTTCTTCAATCTCTTTTGTTGTTTAGAGAGATCATAAATCTTTGTGATTTCTTCTTTTACAACTTTTACTGCAAATCCTAAGCTAAAGAGATTAACTCCTACTTCTTCTGCTTCAAATCTATGGAGAGATTTTTCTCCTACAATTGGGATTTTAGTCAAATATTGTTTTATAAAGCTCCCAAATTTATTTTATGGAGTTTATAAAGATTTGTCTCAAAATCACAAGTAAAATTATCTAATTCACAGATGCCACATATCTGTAATTTTATAAGGCGGTTTCTCGCTTTTTCTTGTTGTTTAAGAATTTCATTTGCTTTATCAGCAGTATAATTAATTCCTAAAAACATAGTATAAAAATTATCAATGATAGTTTCAAACGTATTTTCTAATGAAACTTCAGACCAATTTGTTGCTTTAACAAATGACTGAATAATTCCAGTAGTTTTGTGTTCTACCAAAAGAAATATATTTTTTGGATTTCGATATGCTTCTTTGTTAGTTTGAATAATCCAACTTAATTTTGTAGTCCATTTATCAATAAGTTGTTTTCTATATCTTGACAATCGATATTAAGAATAGAAATTCCCGTATTTTAGGTTCTCCTCAAACTTTAGGATAGTTAGTAAAGAAACTGGGTTTTTCAAATTCTTTCCTTTTCTTAGTAGAGGAGGCTTCTCCTTCTTCTTCTTTATTTACCCTAAAGGTTTTTATAGGTTCATCCTCAGAATCTCCAGAGGTACCCTGATCAACTGTTTTTTGATCTATCACATTAATGGCTTCTATCCCAAGAATTTTACTTAATTTTTGTCTTTTACCATTTCTTTTTCAATTTTTGACTCGTCAAGAATCATAAGTTTAATGACTTCATCCAAGGGTGAAGTATTTTTTCCATCTAAGATGAAACTATCTTTTTCAAGATTGTCCCAAAAGTAGACTTCTAATTTTTCACTTAGATTCATGTAATCCGAAAGGCCAGATTAAAGCATTTGGATTTTCACTTGAACCAAGTTCTTTATTTCCAACATTGTAGTTGGGATAGCTGTATTTTCCGTCTGTTGGAAAAGCTGCTTTTGAAATGTCTATTGTTGCATATGAGAAATTATTTATTTCTTCTTTCACTTCATTTATTATTTTTGCTGCAACTAACTCTAGTTCTAGAGTAGTAGCGTTTCTTGACATTTTTTCTTGAATGTCTTCTAATTTATTTCTGATGATTTTATTCTCTTCCCTAAGAATTTCAATCATCTGATGAATTGTTGCTAAACTCATTTGAGTTTCAACCACAAATATCTTTGAGCATTTGATCTTGAATATCTATACTCCTAGATATAGATTTTAGGAGTTCGATATTTGATGGTTCTTTTGAAATGCTTCTTCTAGATGAAGCTTCCACATAAAACCTTGTTCCTTGAATTTTTGGATTTTCTTTAGTTCCCAAAATTCTTTTTCCTTTAGCAATATCTATTGCCCAAGAATTATCAAAACTTATTTCTGAGAATTGTCTCTCTTGAATAGTTCCAATTGCAGAGAAAACATCATCAATTTCGATGTATTTTTTTTTCTTATAGACAATGCTATGATGACTATTTGTTAAGGCATAACTTACTAAATAAGTTACACTGAAGGTTTTATCTCCTTCATTCATCAAGTCTTCTCTTTCAAAGTGATGAATTAAAGATAAAACATTGTCTAAATTTTTACTTTCTAAACTAAGTCCAAACATAGGATAGACTGTAAACATAAATTTTTTATATGCAAGGTTGTCTCTAGCAGCTCCTAGCACACAATCTTTTCTATCATTAGTTCTATTATCAATTAATGCTAGTTTGATGGGTGTATTAATCCCCTCTTGAAATTCAGATTTTATTAAAAAAAATTATAGCTCCAAGATGAACCATACTAATTTTAGATCTGATTTTTGAATCTATTTTTTCTAGATTCCTTCTTATATCCTCTTTAGTAATTAGAGGTAAATAAACTTAACCAAAA
The DNA here is from genome assembly GCA_024500145.1 of Gentiana dahurica var. dahurica. Lineage (NCBI taxonomy): Eukaryota > Viridiplantae > Streptophyta > Magnoliopsida > Gentianales > Gentianaceae > Gentiana > Gentiana dahurica. The sequence goes on from CM044902.1 coordinate 22,378,045, forward strand.
ACATCTTTGATGTCTACATGTAGATCTTGAGTGTTAACAAAATAAAATATTTTGTTTTCTCTTTTTAAAAGATTATTTATAATACTAGTATCTTTTCTTTTCTAAGATCTAACTTAGAAGCATTTATTTTTGATAAGATCTCTTGTTGGATCATTATCTTAGCATTGAACCAAATTGCGGATTCATTAAAGACTATTTGATAAGGTTCATCCTCAAGTTCTTGATCTGACAGATCAAGATGATCACTAGGATCTAATTCCATTATATGGGTTTTATACCATTTATCAAAGGATCTTATAACCGGCTCTGATACCAAGGTAAGGACTGTGCGGAAGGAAGAAATGCGGATAGGGAGAAAACAATTAGTAAGGTATAGCAAGAATATAGAAAATAGTCATAGTTCTTATAAATTATCTTGGAGGTATGATTGTATATGATAATTATCAGGAAATAAAGACAGAACAATTCTTTCTATTTAAGAATATCAGCACCAATAACAACGACGTTGGTCACTTTCCCTAACGGCCTCCTGCCTAGCGGTACTCTACCTGTGTCGCTTCAGTTACTCTGGGTTCTCAGATAATTCTTAAAGTACAGAGGTTTTGAAGAATATAAAAAGAAGATTTAAAAAGATTTATTCCATTGATAATTAAAATACAAGCATACAACTTATAATTTATAAAACCATACTAAATCTATAGCATCACTATCTGAGGTTTACTCACACATTGTTTGAAAGATAAAAGAGGAATTTTTGGGTTTCAAGTCGGGATGATTTTTCAATGAAATGAACTTCTCCCTTTATAACACAAGGAAGAAGGGTCTATCATTACAATAGTCGTCATGCATAGGGGTGAAAAAAAAAAACCGGAAACCAAACTAACCGGCTGAACCAAAACCAAAAATGAGTAAACCATGGTTTTTTGGTTGATTTTTGTATTGTAAAAAACCAAACCGTGAAAAACAATTTAGTTTTGGTTTTCTAAGATAAAAACCGGACCAAACCGGAACCGGATATATACATGCACACACACATATGTGTGTGTGTGTGTGTATATATATATGTGTATATCGTATGAATAATGACATGAATTCGCTGAACCGTGATAATACATTTTCAGTGAATTGTTTGTAAAAAAAAAAAGAGGACTAAAAACCGTGAAAAACCGTAACCAAGTCGATCCAAACCGGACCGGATAAAATGGTTTTACCTAGCTATGGTTAGGTTTTGGTTTGTAAATTTTGAAACCGTAAAAAATGGTTTGGTTTTAAAAGTGGTTGAAAACCGAAAAACCGGACCATGTGCACCCCTATGCATGACGTTTTTACAACCCGCTATCTACATTATTAAAGAGAGTCGGTGTATGCTGATGAAGATCCTTTGGTTAAAGGCTGAATTCCTTGAAAAGCAACGGTCGGAGCTTTTTCTGCTGTCGCCTCGTCCATGGGTCATGTTGCCTTGACGCCAACATTATAGTGAGAAATCCATAAAAAGATCGAAAAAAACCTTTAAAAAGAAGACAGGGTATTACATATACAGCCCTGGAGATAAGATCAAACAGAAAGAAAACGTCGGGACACAAGATGACAAATAACAAAACAAATCAAAACCAAATCTTGATCTTTAAAAGATGTTACACAACAATATCTGCTGCAGTTGTGTCATATGACGATATGTAAATTTGCAAAACAAAACCAAGTCATTTTACTCTAACGGGAAGAAAAAAAAACAAGAAAAAATACTAACTTTCGTTATCTTAAATAATTTCTAGTAGTGTCTGAAATTCTGAGTAATACAATGATCCAGAATCTTTTCTTATCTTGGGGAGCTTACATGGGTGCGAATTACTCGAAAACCAGAACTTCTCCTGTCCAACTACAAGTGGCAACAGCAGATATAACAGGGTGAAAAGCGACATCTATACAGGCTTGATCATGAGCGTTGATCTTTTGTATAAGTTGGGATGTTTTAGAGTTGTAATAATACATGCATCCATCTGAAGAACCCGAAGCAACGATATCTCCATCTATGCTGAAATTGCACTTGATAGGGAATCCTAATACACCGTGGCTTTCATATCTCTTGTACTTGTCTAGTCTGTAAGGAGATTTTGATGAAAAAATTGCGATATAATTTCCATTTGACTGCGCGATAAAGTAGGGATCCAAAGGATGGTATCTGACACAGGGACAAGTATATGCTTCCACATAAACCTACAAAATGAGATGATTTGCAAGACAAATAACATCAAAAGAGTTTAACAGACTAAGGGAGGGGGGGTGGGTATGACTGGAAATATATAGGAGACAAAAGGATTAGCTAATTCGAGTTTTGCCTGATTAGATAGCGGGATTTGACGAGAGACGTCCCAAACGATGATCGAATTTTCACTGACGTTGCTTCTTGATTCGTCACTTGAAGAGATTAACTGTCTACCGTCTGAAGAAAATTCTGCATCAAGGATTGGACCAAGATTTCGTGTAAATTCATAGACCATTTTCCCCATTCTAACATCCCACATCTTGAGAAGGCCTTTTGATCCGCCAGAAAGGAAAAGATTGAAGTTTTCGGGATGGAATTTCACAACTCCAACAACCTGGTCTTCCCTAAAAACTTGAATTTCAGTGCCCCTTTCAACATCTATTAACCTTGAAGCGCAATCGTATCCACATGAGAGAACCAATGATCCTTGTTCTGACCACTTCACGTCCTTCACAGCAGCATTGTGAAAGTTCAATACACGTGCTCTTTTCTGATCTCTGTCCCATACATTCCATATGCTGACAGTATGGTCCATAGAAGCCGAAGCAAGAAGATGAGCTGAAAACTTACACTATAGAACATATCAAAAGTGCAAGCAAAACCATGTATTAACCAAAATCACATGAAGACACAGTTTATCTCGTGTTTCTTCATTTTCTTTCAAGCTCATTTAGAGAATTTGTTAGGTTGGTTTTCTAGTTAGCTAATTTTTTCACCAACTACATTTAAAGATACTGAGCTAAAGATGAATATGACCAATTTCACCACAACACTTCCAAAATAAACGAGAGAATAGTTCCTCGTTCCAAAAAAAACATATGATTAGAACAAACAGACCTTAAGTCGGAAAGACAAATATGGCATAAATTGCAAATGAAACTTCATTCCCACAAACTGGAGCAAGGACTTCCAAAATAGGCTAAAATCATCTCTAATCTATTTAAATTACCCGTCTTAATCATCAAAAAACTTCACAAAAATCATTGCAGAGAAATTAGTCCATCCATGCATTACCATAACGATATATCATGCATATCCTTGCTACATGTACACACAAGGCACGTCAAGGAAAGTAAGAATCTTGGAGAGAATTGAAATACGCATTAAAAAAAAGGCCTGTTTTGTCTTTTCATTTCCTTTGAGGGGAAAGAAAATTGAAAAAAAAGATTAAGCACAATGGATAGATGAAGCACTCACCATGTGTTCTTGACCATACCACAGTGTTGACAGCCTTAGTGTGCCCCTTAAGTGATAGAGATACTGCTTTTGGTATCTGTCCCAAGCGCACATACCCTCTTCCATGCTGCTTCAGTTTTGGAAGAATTTGATATGGTGCATGCAATATGGAACTGTGCCCTACAGGTAAACAACGGTATAATACAGTTAAACATTAAGCTCAACGTCTATCTTCACCCATAGAATCCAATACTAAAATATTTGATCAAGTAGCCTGACGATCAATGATCATAACCTAAGACTGCAATCTCCAAATGCCAAGGCTCGGATGTCTGCTCCTATATTCTATAGAATATGCAACATAATCATACCAGCAACATTTAGCAGCCGAACCTACAAACTTTTCCTGCATCTTACTTATCTTTGATTCCCCTAAGACATTGCATTCTCGAATCTCGACTGAGGGAGCAGAAAGATTACAGTCATCAATGTCTTCCTACGTACTACCTCCGTCCCAAAATATAAGGCTTTTTGGAGTTTTCACACCGTTTAAGAAACGGAAAGTCTAAAATACCCTTTGACTATAATTCATGCAATAGATGTAAAGTAATAATGTAATTTCACCACTAGCGTCCAGGGGTACGCCAACAAGACCATGACCTAGAGCCCCCCAAAACCATTATTTAAGGTCCCTTGTTTTAATATGCTCATAGTGCATTTTATGTTCATTTTTATTTTTACTTTTATTAATAAATAAACTGACTAATCCTAAATTCATACCCATATTCACTGAAGAAAAATGTAACCAAATTCCATATCATGATTTATTGTAGAGTCGACTTTGTCCAACAACAAATTTCACTTGAACTAAAGATAGATTAAATACATACGTAGAATAAACCTGAAAAAATTACACTGTAATCAACCTAAACTATATTTAAATCAGAAAATGCCAACGGAAAGCATATATAGAAGGCAAAGAAGAAACCTTGCACTGGTGTTGGAAGCGAATGTGAGATCGTGTCAGCAGCCACAATTCCAGACGCCAAGGCTGCCCGCTCTCGTTTTGATACGTAACGGCCGGGCAACGGAATCTCGTTGGGAGGAGGTGAGGCAGGGACGGAGCGGTATGAAGCCATGCTTCGAAGTTTCGGAGCGGAGGACTCAGTTTTGACCCGTTTACGTTCGGGTCGGTCTCCATTTTTGTCATCATCGTCTGAAGCTGTCGAGTATGCACTCCACAGAAGATCCATTAGTATGACCTGTTAGTTAGACAGCTGATGATCCATCATAATTGAAGGCCATGTTTTCGAATGAATTTAGATCAATAATCCAAGGCCCTATTGCTACTTACTGTTGGACCCCTTTAGGCCCAAGGCCCCTTTTTTTTTTATGAAGTTACAACACCTCCCGAAATATTGGGAAATTCTAAGGTTGAGACTTCCGGGAGTCGTCTACATGGTCGGTTTTAGTATTTTTTGGGTATAGAGTCAAGTCGTCGAATTAGACGTTTTAGTTCGAAGTTTCATATTTATCGATTCGAATTAGCCCAAGTAAATTTTATTTTTTTTTGTCTTTATCGATTAGAGTAAAAAACAATTGGGCCTTTATCAATTCAAATATTAAAAAAAAAATTGACACATTATATTAGGTTAGATCTACACGGAATTTTTTTTTTCTTTTATCGAAACATGTAATGTTGGGCTCCCGTACACCGTTGGGCCTAAGACTACCGGCTCCTTCGCCTTAGTGATGGGCCGGCCCTGGTCATCTATGTGGCTTTCTTCTGGATCACACAGCTTCATTTTGTAATGAAATTGTATGACCCAGATAAAGCCACATAAGTGTCTCTCCATATAAGAGTCACAACTTTAGAATTTCCCAAAATATTGGCCTAAGTGGATTTATCCGTTGACATGTGAATTAGTTGATAATTCTAAAATTAATCAAAGAATAATGATACGGACACAACATGTGAGACAAAACGAGTGACACAACAATTATATGCACCCTTAATCATAATGGTCTACATCATGAACACTAGATCATACACCATGATCAAGGTTGCATATGACGGATGTGATACTCGTTGTGTCTGTATCATTACTCATAATCAAATACTACGATCCCTTGAATCGGACGAATATATCTCACATTCGCGAAAATTCATTAACCTCTCTTGTGTGCCACCTTTGCCTATCGGGTGGAAACCGCTAGACCCTTGCATCCTCAAATAAATGTTTATGCTGCTTTTGAAGATGTAGTTGCACTTGCAGTTGTGAGTGGATTGCTTCGGAATCATGAGGAAACCATTTTCAGGAGCTTTTCTAGAAAGCTTGAGGGAGGTTTTGAAGTGCCCATAGGCAATGTGCTGTTGTTTACCATTTCGGAGATGTTTTCGAAGGGGATTTGCCCACTATTTATCACCGGCTCATATCTCTTAACTAGGACATTTCTCATCTGGGAAGTATCGTGGAAGATTGCAAGAACCTTCTTGCCAGCTTTTGTCTCTCTTTTTTCTTTAAATTTTTTTAAGAAATGAAGATTTTATTAAAGAAGAGAATCGGAAATACAATGTCACAAAGGAGGATAACCCTATGAAAGGATCATCCTACCAATACATGAATAAAAAGGCAACAATGATAGAGATAAGTGTAAGACCCGTTTTTATAATTAAGGTTATTTAAGTCTTTTTGACTCTTTTTCAAGAAACCTTAATAGTTGTAAAAAAAATGGTGGTAAGAAGGATCAATAAAAAGAAAACCCAAAAGTCCGCAACCTAGTAATATATATAGTACACCATTGTGTACCAAGGAGTACACGTGGGCTACAACAACAACCAAAAACAATTGCCGCCGCGAGAAGATGGAAGGAAAAAAGGAGGGAAAAAAAAGGGTCCAGTCATTGGTTGGTTCATCGTTTCTTGATCCAATTCAAGAAACAAATCACGAGTAGATCAACCACGTGATCCGAGGTTCTGGGGAGATCTTTTGTCCGTGCCTTTGAATCAATCGTTTCGCAGTTAACATCCGTTAGAGGTAATGATTATATAATTGAAGGGCTAGGTTAAATTTATGAATTTAAATGATTGGATTTGTATTTAATTTTCCGTAATTCGTTAATTATGAGCACGAATTTCGAGTCGTTACTTTACTAGGAAAAGTAGAACGATCGTCGGAAAAGAATGAGAATCAGCACCCCAGCCGTGGCGAGAACCATGCCGCCAAGGCGAGGGTCTCAGATCCGATTATGTTCCAGCAGATTATCCATTTAGTACACAGTACACCATCACGTAGGGTTCAATCAGCATGAGTTATTATTTTACGAATTTAGTTACCAATATTATTATTATTATTATTATTATTATTATTATTATTATTATTATTTTGCTTTATTTTGATGTCATGTAGTACTGTTTTATGCATGTTAGAGTCCTCCGACACTTCTTCAATTGTGTCACTAGTGGTAGTTTATTTATGGTATGAGAAACATGATAATTATTTATAATAATAATATATGTATGACTGTGAAACGTAACGGTACACAACGTATTATGTATGACTGCGATACGTAACGGTGCATAACACTTAGTAATGAAGATTATGATAGATTGTGTATGATTGCGATGCATAACGGTACACGGTGTAATATGCATGACTGCGATGCGTAACGGTGTAAATCACTAAGTAATGAGGATATGAAGGAATTGTGTATGATTGCGATACGTAACGATACACGGTGTGAATGTGTGATATGTATGATTGCAGTACGCAACGGTGCATATCACTAAATAATGAGAAATTAATGATAAGTATGTTGAACATGATTATGATAATTATTGACGCGTATTTTAAAGTATACTTGCATTAATAGATAACTATGGGATTATTTCCCAAATGCTACCATAGCTCCCTTTTAATTATATTTTATTTACTGGGTTGTCGTGCTCACTCTTTACTTAATATTTTCATATAAGGATTATGTAGAATCTGAGGAGACATGAGAAGAACCATGTGAAGAGAGCGAATACTACGCTTCTTAGTTCATCATGTTCTAGGAGTTCAATACTTTCAACTTGATACGATATATCTTATTTTATTTTGTTTCTTGGGTTGCGCACTTGCAGTACGATCGACATTTGACTTTTTATTTAATTTCCTCTAAACAATAGATAGTTACGGCGATAGTGTTGGGTTTCGGGTTCTCGATACTGTTCCATCCATATAGTCTTGAGTTTGATCAATTATGTATTAAATGCTTGTTTCGATTTGTGTGCATTCTGATATATTATAATCAATTATTATTCTGATCTTTGTATGATGCCATTGTTTCACAAGGCTTACGAGATATATTTGGGCACGAGATGTGCACGTGCCGAACGGCCTATTACCATTTTAGTCTTTCCTATGGTTTGGGCCGTTACAAACGGTCATAATAAGAAGAAGATACAACATAATATGCACTCTTCATAACAATGAATAGTGCTTCCCAAAGTGTGAGCCATGCATCATCCATCCAAAACAGTAAAAGAATCTTCTTGCAACCAAGGAAACATCTACGATAATTAATGGACAGAAATGAGCGATACAAAAAGCATGTGAACAAGAACATTAGAAAACATGCCATAGATCTTGAATCTTATACATATACTTCCGTTGGACAGATACAGCTACTAATAAGAGAGTCAAAAGACTCACCAGTATTGTAGAGTCCAACTCAATCAAAACTTTGATGCATTCAATTTGAATACGATGCATAAGACCAGATTTCAAGGCTTTAATCACTACCTCAAGATTAGTCGTAATTCCAAATGCTTCTTTACCGGCTTTTATGACCTTGCCATTTTTATTTCTAATAATGATTCCACCACTAGCCAATTTGTTAGCTCGAGAAGGTCTGAAGCTTGTATGAAGTATGGAATGAGGTGTTTCTCCGCCCTCTCATATACTTTGGATTGTTCTGCTGGTTGCAATTCATAAAATTCTTTGTTTTCCACCTCAAGATAAAAACAATTAATAAATACAAGAACTGTAGAATAGTTTTTGAATATGTTGCGTGTGCCAATTTGTTATCTTTTCGACTATCTTTTTACTTTGTAGCTATATATTTTCAAGTCACTCAATGGTGGAGATTAGGTATGTGTTATCAAATAGTATGGATGATTGTAATACCTCGAGTTTAATTTTATTTCATGTCGTTTTCGGGTCTGAGTGACGTTAGAAAGTCAATAAGGAAAATAGATAAATATATCTATTTTTTATATTAAACACATCATAAATACTCTAGAAGTGCAATAAAATGAATTTTGGTATTTCAGACCGCGGAGGCTTCGGCAGTGACACGGAGGCCTCGCTAGCAACGCAGACCCTTTGGTAGCCGTAAACTGGAAATTTGTCTAAGTTCATCTTGAAAGCGATTCCAGGAGGTTAAAACTAAATCCAAAACGAACAGCCATACCTTATTCCACATTTCTCCCTCATTCATTTCATTTCAAACTTCACCTATAGGGGGGCTTGATTCGATTCGACACTTGAATTGGATACGTACGCAGCTCTCTCAAAAGAGTTCAGTCCAAGTTCATACAAAATCCTACATGTTTCTATATCATTTTCCTAACTTGAATCAGTTAATTACTCGATTACAATTTTGAGCAAGATCAACAACCTTACGGGAAAAAAAGGCATCCGATACGTAATGCCCCCTTTTTTCCTTCATCCTGCAAGTACTAACCGTAATTAAAAGAAAACATATTTAAAACAGGACCTAAATCATAGACGACAGAAAACCAAAAATACCACCAATAATAATATAATTAAATACGGTTAAACATCCAAAATCCGTTTAAGAACACCCTCTTACCTTTGGTATTTCGAAAACGAATTCGAAAGCAAAATCTTGAAAGAAAAGTCTTGAATCCTCGAACCAACACATCTACGAATATCCTACGATAATTAAACGACATTCTACGATTAACACAACACTTTATTCTATCAAAGCTCGGATTTTTCTCAAGAACATACGGAATCTAGGTTAGGGCTAGAAAGGAAAACTTACAGAAAAAAAAGAACGGTTGGTATCGAAATGATCGCCTCCTCGCGGTGATTAATTTCTTCTACTATGGTCTGCACCGAAAATCAACCGTTGAACTCCGAATCTGGAAAACAGCGTCCGGCCTTTTTTTTCTACTTTGCACAGCATCTGGTCCAATTTTTCCGAAGGAATTGCCGTGTAACACTAATAATAATTTAGGTAATGGTTCCTTTTATACCCATTATTTAAAATCCATTAAAAATAAATAACTAAATTCTTTTAATTAAATCTTTTTTAATTAAATAAATAGGTTAAATAATAATTAGGTCATAGTACACATACCCAATTACCATTTTACCCTTTCGGAAATTCCGGGTGTTACATCCTTCCCCCTTAAAACAAGTTTCGTCCTCGAAACTGAATATAATTGGGAGGTACTTGAACTCTGGAACTTCACAAACGCCTCGTCTTCTAGGACTCATGTTGTCTGTGTCGGTGTGATCGCTTCAATAACCCAAGGCTAGATGTACGTCTTCCATCCTAGCTTTCTTCTTCTTCCGCTATGAAGTGCAATTGATTATTCCGCATAGGTCAAAGTCTCTTCAACCGTCCCAAGGTCAAAGCTTGACTCACATCAACATCGGCTAACCATTTCCTTTTCATTGTCACATGTAGAACGTCATACACCCGTGAAGGGATCTTGGGAACTCCAAACAGATAAGCTAAAGGTCCTAATTTAGCTACTATCACGTAAGAGCCTTCATATCCATGGCTTATCTTGCCTGTCTGCCCAAGCCATCTTGCTCATCTCGTTGTGGACAACTTTAGACGCGTTCTATCTCTAACTTCAAACTCTAACAGTCTTCATATTCCATCTTTCCATTCTTCCATGTCTCGAGCCATCTCGAGGTTGCGATGGTCCACTTCAGCATTCTCCCTGGCTTGATGTATCCACTTTGGTCTTGTAGTTTGTTAATGTTCCGCTTATCCCGGATGACTAGCATTCTAAACTTCCTTCCATATAGGGCCTCAAACGGTGACTTCGGATGCTGGCGTGTTAACTGGTGTTATAGGCAACTCTGCTATCTCTATCTTCACAGAAGGTGGCCGGCAGTGCCGTTTCAACTTTCTACCTGTCCTGGTTGCTCCGGGGTGAACTGCAATTGCCATCGTGTGGGCTTCATCCGTCACTGTCTTCTTCAAATCTTCCATATCCGGAACACGAAGCCGACCTTTGACGCTGAAGGTTGCCATATTCATCTAACTCGTGACCACTGGCTGGTTTGATCTTGACCACTCACTTGTAACTATCAACAACCGCATCTTGGTCTTGCTTCTTCACGATCTCATCAACCGCCTCGCATCTTGCAATCAACGGTACAACTCACTTTACTTCGGTTTGCTGACTGAATCATGAATGCTTGAACTTTCCAACTGATCCACAACTCTTGGCACAATTTACTCCTTTCGATCTCATCTTCTATCACTGCAGCACAATTTTGCTGTGGAACAATGAGGATTCCGACTGATGGGTTTCTGAGACCTATTTGGAAGGAAGAAACACGCAATCGCCATATTTTCTCTTCTGTCTTGGTATTTCTATAACAATTTTGTGACACTAGACGAAATGTCTATTTTATTTTAACCTTTCAATCCTCATAAGGGATAACCTTGAGCACTTATTCATTAGCAATGTACTAATCCTCTCGAGTGGTGCAACTTTGAACCCTTTGAATTGGATCATCAATGATCTTTCACATTTATTTTGAAAGTTTGAACTAATTCTATGAAATCAAACTTTATCCGACATTTCTTAAGTCTCTTTTCTCCTTTACTCTAAAGCTCGTTTATCGCAGACCCCTTTTAAAAAATTTTGATTTTCCTTTACATTATCTTGAGGAAAACTCTATACCCTTTATATCTTGAAAGACCTCACTTTGACTAATACAAACTTGGACACTTCTTGACAAGTGTTCATTTCATTCTAAGACTTTTTGGTGTACTCGTTTTGTCTATATAGCTCCTCCATGTTGAGATTCTTGCTCTCTTCTTGATTTCTAAATTGTTTAGTTTATGGTGTGATGACGGTCAAATTATACCCGTAAATGTCATCAACATTATCCTTAAATCGAGCCAGATAATGTATATTTCATATTAAATCACTCATTTATATTTATTATTTAATGTTAAGTGATTATTAATATGATATTTGGTATTTAACTGTTTTTATTATTAAAAGACCGATTGATTGTGCGATAAATGCTGATTTTGCAGATCACGACAAATCGAGAGGATAAATGTCATTCAATCAGTAAATCTCGAGATAATAAAGAAGAAAATCGGAGCATTAATCAAGAGATAAATCAGAGAAATCGGATCAGCACGGAAGGATGCAGTGGGGAACAAGTCAGACGAAGAGACGCGTTTAACACGTGTAAAAAAGGGCTCGGTCGACCGAGCCTATCCATTCGATCGACCGAGTATGTCGGTTCGGTCACTCACGGGATTTTCGCGTGTATATCTTCTAGATCCTCCCTAGGTCGGTTACAGCCTCTATATAAGCAGCAGCTACGAAATTTGTAAAAAGACACCAACATATCCCTTCATTCTTTCTTCAATCTTAATTCATAATATAACTTTGATACAATGTAGAATAATTTGAGGGTTTCCAGCAATTTAAGGGCTGCAATATGTAAGCCTTTATTTTCTATTTCTTTCTTTTAAGTAATTAATCCCTCCCAATTATGCTTTATCGTTTGAGTTAACTAATCATAGCTAGATGATGTAGATCTAGGCTCTGACGTTGGGAAGGTGGCGACACCTTGTCTATGGGGATCCCATAACCTACGTCATCTACTTAGTTTCTATCCATGAATCTGTATTGTTTAATTAATGTGTATCTAAGTTAGTTTATATGAATGCTTTACGAATTACTGTTTAATCCGTTGTGTATGATGAAACGCTGAGAGATACGTTCAGGGATGTAATCTGGGGGAAAAAGACCATTCGGTCGACCGAGCCCAGCTATTCGGTCGACCGAGCCCTGTTTTCATCCGTTAAATAGCCACGTCTTTATGGTTAGGTTAACTTAATAGAATTTATTATCTCAGTAGGTATGGCTATGGCTACGTTACTCGCTTAGTTTAATTAAAACGTGTAAAAAGGAAATACCAATATAAAACTCTTAGGTAGGCTTATGAATTTCTCTTCACGGACGTTCAGCGTTATCTAGGTAGGTTTATATTTGGGAATTGCATGCACCTGCTTATACGTACGTCGTAGATTAGCATGAGACTATAACTTGGTAATTGCTAGTTGGACGAGAGCTTGAGTAATCGCTTAGGAAGTACGCCTAACCATAGGAATGTTGCCTAGACGAGGTGTACGGTCAATATCGGCATCCTTAGAGTCGTAAGCGTGTGAGTTATATGAGATGGAGGCACTTAAAAGGCGAAGTCACGTAACAATATCACAGTGATCTAGTGACCTACCGGTGCTAAGTCAAGTTAAAGAGGATGACTCCCATAGCCAATCTAAGATAGATACAAACGGATTGACAGTTAAGAAGTTCAGTTTATTATATAAATTATCTAGGTCCAAACGATAAAGACTATAATTGGGGAGGTTAATTACATCGTGTCGAGTCGTGTCTTTACCTTTCTTGTTTTATGTTGGTCGTAGACCGCCTCTATGTCCTTGACATGTTTAATTAATTGTTTGTATATAAGATGATCCACAATTGGTTCCCTGTGGGATCGACCTTGATTCACTATAGCTATACTACGATGGGCCTAGTCCTCTTGCTAGTATTGGTTTATGGTGGTCAAGTATATTATAACCTGATTGACCCCGATCAAGTTTTTGGCGCCGTTGCCGGGGAACCAACGGTCAATTTTATATATAAATAATTTTCTTATTCATGTCAAGTTTTCTGTTTTAGAGTCAGTTTTTACGTTTTGAGTCCCTCTGGTTGTCTGCTCTGTCTGAAAATTCCAGATTCTTAAAATAAAAAAATAAAATAAATATATATAGAAAAAATTTATTCGGTCGACCGAGAGACCTCATTCGGTCGACCGAGAGTTTATTTTTGTTTTGTTCTTGTTCTGTTCCGTTTACATGGTTTTCGATTTGTGTTTTTCGAGTCTGGAATTTCGCGTGTCTGTTTATCCCCGTATGTTTAATCCGTAGGTCTGATAGCAGCATGGGAAACCATGTTAAAATCAGTCTACGGTCTGTTTTGTTTTTCTTCTGTTTGCAGAAACCAGGGAAGCAATAATCTGAGTCAGTAATTTTTCGCGGGCGCTGAGAAAATAACCCAGCAAACATGTGGAGCTACGAATCTAAGATTGGAAAAGCGATGGAAGCAATACCTTTAAAGCACAAAGATGGCTCCGAAATTTTTTTTAAAGGCTTAAATTCTTCGTGGTACAATGTTGAAGGCAAGGTACTACCTTTTTTTGCTTATGTTTTACTACCTTTTTGGTTTTTTGAGCATAAGTTAGCCTATACATGAACCTTAGTATGAATCTTGGCCCGGAGTTGGTTTGTAAGAATAATTTTATTAGTGTCGAAGGTTTTGCCCCATATCTGTCTCATCTAGAGGGTGTAGGGAAACATGTAGTCGTTGAAAGGAAGCAGTGAATAAAGAGTTCCTCGTAGTTCTGTTAAAATCTCTTTGTCCTATGCATGAGATTGCTTCTACTGGCCAGGGGAGCAACAAATTGTGTAGTTTAAGCATTCAAAATCTAAAGAAGACGTTGAGTTTTGAGAGAACACAATCTTCTGCTTTCGTTGAGTTTTATGGTGATGGCTTCTCGGTGAACCCACCTTAAACAGAAACGAGATTACGCTTTGGGTGACAATTTAGAAATCGTAGTACATGGGTTCGGAAATGGTCTAACCATGGCTGGGCGAGTTCAACCGAGCTTCGGTTCAATCTACTCCCCTCCACGTGTGATGTACGTTACAGCAGTTCGACAAGACTTAGCATAGCCGATAAGCCTTCGGGCTAAACGGGGCTTATCTTGACGGATTGGCCTAAACTGTCACATATGTTCCAATGAATAAGACGGCGTAGGCTTGCCTACATAACCGACCTTATTCGGAGTACTTTGATTCATTGTTTCTTATTGTCAAGGCCAAAACCGTAATTTTAACCGAGTTTTTTAGAATTCACTAATTCCTAAAACGAGAGCCGAGGTAAGAGCTTTGGATAAATGGTATGGATAAATGTCGTTTCCTAGGTCTCACAACCAAGGGAAGGGTATTAATCCGCAAAAGCAACAAGCCCACCTCTTATAGTTCGTGAAGGGTCAAAGTCTGGCGATCCAAGAATGATAACTGACAAGGATAATTTTTGGAAAGTCGAGCTGAGGACTTAAAACTCAGAACTGTTTCTTTAAAACCCTTAGGATTTCTTTTTAGGATTTTAGGTTTTGTTTTCTTTGAGTCAAATAAAAGTAACGTGACATATGTTGAGGTTTTTTATTTTGCCGTGTTCCGATGGCCATTGGGCTAAGGATGTGCAAAACTTTTTTTTACTCAATATAGGCCACGTGAAATAGAGTTCCGTAGGAGAGTCGAAAAATTGCTAAAGAAAAGGAAATTTAGCAAACAACCTTAAGATGGAAGCATTAAGAGAGCTTGAGAATTATTGAAATGTAACAGAGAATGATTGGTGTGAACAAGAGCAATCTTGGTCAAATTCTAAAACTTTTTAGGTGATCCGAGTGAAAATCCAAAGTGACGTGCAATTCATTCTGCAATTATCCTTATCTTTCCCTTTACACTTTTTCACCTTCAAACTTTTCGATCCTCTCACCAGTCTGCCCCGACAGTTCACATTTCTAACCATTCTTTCATCGCCTCTCTTTCTTTCCATCCGTTTCACTCTCCCACCCAATCTCAATGCCTTAACCATTTCCATTTCCTTTATCTTTTCTTCCCACCCTTATGTGTATTTTTTTTCTAAACCCATCATACTCTCAACCTCCATTTTGTTTACATAATACCTATGTGTTGCGGAATTTGAAATATTGCTATGTTTTAATGATTATCTTTTATCATTTTAGTTTTCATGATCCTAGCTAGGGTAAGTGTAGCCCTGAACCTAGCTAGATTTTGAAGTTTTTTGGTTCGATCAAAATACAACCTATCTTTCTACTGGAAGTTTTAAATTTCACACTTTTCCGACTATTCCGGCATTTCTAGATGATAAGTTTAATTATGAACTATCACACCGATCCGACCATGTTGATGACGGTTATGACTTTTACGTGATACATTGGGTTATTAGTAATTTCGAGGAGTAGCTACATCTCCCTAAGTTGTTGATATCCAATGCGAGCGAGAAGTTTCTGCGCTAAGTATTTGATTTTATCTTTAGTCTATAGGTTGCATTGAATCTGTTATACCTTACCAAGTTTCTCTTTTATAATGGACTGATTACATAGTGAGCCAGTCCACCTCGTGTTTTCCCACGTCGGGTAATGCTTTTTGATCTTTGTCTTCTCCACCCGGTTTTAAGAATATTTAGGCGGTGGAGGTTTTAGATGAAGACTACCATCTTTAGTTGCTTGTTTATTTTTCTTTCTATTTAGTATTTTTCTTGTCTTTGGTTGTATAAAATAAAGTGGCTTAAAATGTTTTTCGGTATTCATACCTAATTACCGCCACATTATTCTATAACTTCCATAGACATGGTGTTATTAACGGTTTCGTGGAGTTTGTTTGCTTATACAGGATGTGTCTATCTCTCCACGACGTGCTGAAATTTACTCCGATCTTTTTCATTTACTTGGACCCGTTCCAGAGCTAAGTCTTTTTCTTAAATTCTCATTTATTTTTGTCATTGAGGACAATGCCATGTTTAAGTGGGGGGTAGGAGACTTAGCTATGTTATGTTATGATTGAAATTTGAATGAAACGGTAGAAAAATTGAAAAATTGAAAATTTGAATACATACCATATTATTTATCTCGTACCCTTAGAATTGTGAGTTCCTAGCTAAGAATTGATAGGAAAGGAACCAAGTTTCATGAGTACGTGATCATTTTATACTTATGTTAAGTAAATTTAAGGATATTCATGCCCGTTTTTGCGAGTAGTTATTTATTATTCGATTACTCAATCTGTGAATCGAGTTTACCGCACGAATCATAATAACTGACGAATATTGTGTACATTGCATAGATGATTGGTTATGTAAACCTAGTGTCAATATCTATCTGCTGATGTATTCTTGCCAACAAAAGCGGAGTAATAAGCTTGAGACGTACCTGTGTTTGACAATGCGTTAAAACACTGGGCTTGTAGTAAAGTTACCAAAGTAGCCCCGCGCTTGTGGTAATATTCAATGCTATGCATGATCTAAGACAGGGGGATACTCTAAAAAGTTTTCTTCCTTGAGATTGATAGTATTTGAAAAATATGAAGATATGAAAAGAATATTCAACTCTTTAAGAGGCTTTGAGTAGTACTCGGTCTCCAAGTCCAAAAACCCTATAGATACGCTCTTGCTTATTGTTCTAGTGCTTTAACCATTGCGAGGCTTAAGAAGTATGAATGTTGATGTTGGTGAATTTTGATATGAGGTCTGCATAAACTCTAATCTTGCCATATTTATATAAAACCAATGCACATGCACACATCACTTCGATTCATAGCGAGTAGTGAATAATGGATATCTTATGAGCATGACTAGTATGAATTGACTTGAGTTTCTTGTGTAAGTATGATTTGACCATAGAAAATGTTGTCTTGGGGAATGACTTATTGATGCTTTGTTCGGGACGATCAAAGTCTAAGTGGGGGGTAGTTGATGACGGTCAAATTATACCCGTAAATGTCATCAACATTATCCTTAAATCGAGCCAAATAATGTATATTTCATATTAAATCACTCGTTTATATTTATTATTTAATGTTAAGTGATTATTAATATGATATTTGGTATTTAACTGTTTTTATTATTAAAAGACCGATTGATTGTGCGATAAATGCTGATTTTGCAGATCACGACAAATCGAGAGGATAAATGTCATTCAATCAGTAAATCTCGAGATAATAAAGAAGAAAATCGGAGCATTAATCAAGAGATAAATCGGAGAAATCGGATCAGCACGGAAGGATGCAGTGGGGAACAAGTCAGACGAAGAGACGCGTTTAACACGTGTAAAAAAGGGCTCGGTCGACCGAGCCTATCCATTCGGTCGACCGAGTATGTCAATTCGGTCACTCACGGGATTTTCGCGTGTATATCTTCTAGATCCTCCCTAGGTCGGTTACTGCCTCTATATAAGCAGCAGCTACGAAATTTGTAAAAAGACACCAACATATCCCTTCATTCTTTCTTCAATCATAATTCATAATATAACTTTGATACAATGTAGAATAATTTGAGGGTTTCCAGCAATTTAAGGGCTGCAATATGTAAGCCTTTATTTTCTGTTTCTTTCTTTTAAGTAATTAATCCCTCCCAATTATGCTTTATTGTTTGAGTTAACTAATCATAGCTAGATGATGTAGATCTAGGCTATGACGTTGGGAAGGTGGCGACACCTTGTCTATGGGGATCCCATAACCTACGTCATCTACTTAGTTTCTATCCATGAATCTGTATTGTTTAATTAATGTGTATCTAAGTGAGTTTATATGAATGCTTTACGAATTACTGTTTAATCCGTTGTGTATGATGAAACGCTGAGAGATACGTTCAGGGATGTAATCTGGGGGAAAAAAAGACCATTCGGTCGACCGAGCCCAGCTATTCGGTCGACCGAGCCCTGTTTTCATCCGTTAAATAGCCACATCTTTATGGTTAGGTTAACTTAATAGAATTTATTATCTCAGTAGGTATGGTTATGGCTACGTTACTCGTTTAGTTTAATTAAAACGTGTAAAAAGGAAATACCAATATAAAACTCTTAGGTAGGCTTATGAATTGCTCTTCAAGGACGTTCAGCGTTATCTAGGTAGGTTTATATTTGGGAATTGCATGCATCTGCTTATACGTACGTCGTAGATTAGCATGAGACTATAACTTGGTAATTGCTAGTTGGACGAGAGCTTGAGTAATCGCTTAGGAAGTACGCCTAACCATAGGAATGTTGCCTAGACGAGGTGTACGGTCAATATCGGCATCCTTAGAGTCGTAAGCGTGTGAGTTATATGAGATGGAGGCACTTAAAAGGCGAAGTCACGTAACAATATCACAGTGATCTAGTGACCTACCGGTGCTAAGTCAAGTTAAAGAGGATGACTCCTGTAGCCAATCTAAGATAGATACAAACGGATTGACAGTTAATAAGTTCAGTTTATTATATAAATTATCTAGGTCCAAACGATAAAGACTATAATTGGGGAGGTTAATTACGTCGTGTCGAGTCGTGTCTTTACCTTTCTTGTTTTATGTTGGTCGTAGACCGCCTCTATGTCCTTGACATGTTTAATTAATTGTTTGTATATAAGATGATCCACAATTGGTTCCCTGTGGGATCGACCTTGATTCACTATAGCTATACTATGATGGGCCTAGTCCTCTTGCTAGTATTGGTTTATGGTGGTCAAGTATATTATAACCTGATTGACCCCGATCATGGTGCTCGACCTTGCACCTTTGCTTTGCATCTCTGTTGTATGATGATTCCCTCTACGACATTCATGCGAATTGAGGGTTCTCCTAGCTCGCCAACCGCCATTTTGTTAACCAAATCTTTAACAATCAAGGTCACCAGCCTAATGTTCTCAAGTCCAGGATGTAACACCCGGAATTTCCAAAAGGGTAAAATGGTAATTGGTATGTGTACTATGACATAATTATTATTTAACCTATTTATTTAATTAAAAAGGATTTAATTAAAAGAATTTAGTTATTTATTTTTAATGGATTTTAAATAACGGGTATAAAAAGAACCATTACCTAAATTATTATTAGTGTTACACGGCAATTCCTTCGGCAAAATTGGACCAGATGGTGTGCAAAGGAGGAAAAAAAAAAAAAAGGGCCGGACGCTGTTTTCCAAATTCGGAGTTCAATGGTTGATTTTCGGTGCAGACCATAGTAGAAGAAATTAATCACCGCGAGGAGGCGATCATTTCGATACCAACCGTTCTCTTTTTCGGTAAGTTTTCCTTTATAGCCCTAATCTAGATTCCGTATGTTCTTGAGAAAAATCTGGGCTTTGATAGAATAAAGAGTTGTGTTAATCGTAGAATGTCGTTTAATTATCGTAGGATATTCGTAGAGGTGTCGGTTCGAGGATTCAAGACTTTTCTTTCAAGATTTTGCTTTCGAATTCGTTTTCGAAATACCAAAGATAAGAGGATGTTCTTAAACGGATTTTGAATGTCTAACCGTATTTAATTATATTATTATTGGTGGTATTTTTGGTTTTCTGTCGTCTATGATTTAGGTCCTGTTTTAAATATGTTTTCTTTTAATTATGATTAGTACTTTAGTAGTACTTGACTACTTGCAGGATGAAGGAAAAAAGGGGGCATTAGTGCATTACGTATCAGATGCCTTTTTTTCCGTAAGGTTGTTAAAATAAAAATGAAATAAAAAGTGAAACTACAGGTTGGGTTTCGAAAGAAAAGAAAAAAATATATGTATTTATTCTCATTCCAAGTTGCTGGACAAAGGGTCAGGGGTTTTTAGAAAAAAATAAAAATAAAATTAGATGTTGTTTTGTTGCTGATGGTGTCCAAAGGGGAAAAAGGGCATGTAGTCGGCAAGTGTTCTTTTCATATTAGTACTAGTGAACGTGAGCCGTGCAAGGCACGGCGGACTCAACATAAATCGTTATCGATGATAACATCAAAGAATAGATCTCCAACGTGAAATAAATCGCGTAAGCTTAAACCGTAATAATTCAAGGCACAAGACAAATAGAGCAACTGAAACATATCACATTCTTTGCAAGATGTAGCTCTTTTTTAGAGACGTGAATATTGTGAATTACTTCTCTTCCAGTTCTATCAGGAGTTTTTCCCTACAAAATAAACCACAATATGATGTATCGGAGAACAATGTTATAAAATCTATCCCTTTAGTTTCGATTTTAAGTAATGAAACATTATAGAAAAAAACAATAAGCGGACCATAACTTCACGGTCAAATCTCCCGGGACGTCTTAGTTTCCAGATCATTAATATGCTTGAAATGCATTTCATTCATTTTCTATACGACATTTCTCTTTCTTATCATTAATGAATCGTCATTGATCTCGTGTTCATTCATTTAGTGGGAAAAAAACACGTGTCAAACAATCTGAAAAATATAAAAAGTGATTTTGTATTCCAACGTCAATTTTAGTGACGTTTGTACTACAAATGGCCATCGGGTCCACCGACGTTAAGTTCTTCAAAATAATAAAAACATTTAATGCGGTGTCCACGTGGTCACATGCGGGCACACCTTCTGGACGCGTATATTTGTTTGCCCTTATTTTTTTGTTGTTGTATTTTATACCTAAAATTGACTCATCTTCTATCGTACACTACACAGTAGAAGTTCAAATCCGCCGGTTTTTCCGTTTTTTTTCCTTTTCTGCACAAACTACTAAAGGCACACGTTTGGTAAAAAAAAAATACATGATTTTATTCAATTGTTGTGCGAAATCGAATCGAAATTTTTCGGTTGAGTGAAATTTAAAACTGAATCCGCACTTTCTGTTGGAGATATTAAAAATGAACTGTATCGAAATATACACTTTGTTGTGTATATTCAATTGTTTTGTCGATCTCGAATCGAAAAATAGAAAATTTTCGGTTGATTGTAATTTAAAACTGAATCCGCACTGGCTGCTGGATGTACTAAAAATGAAACGTATCGAAATATACACTTTGGTTCGATTTATGTAGCGGAGAGTCGAAAAATAAATCGGTTTATATATAACCGAAATTCTGGTTTTTACCGAGGGGAAAAAAGAAACAACTGTAAAAAAAGGGGGAAAATGAATCGAAAAGTTACACATTTGATAAATAAAAAAATACACGGTTTTATTCAATTGTTGTGTCGAAATCGAATCAAAATCGAAAATCTTCGGTTGATTGAAATTTAAAACTGAATCCGCAATGTCTGTTGGAGGTAAATGAACCGTATCGAAATATACACTTTTTTATGTATATTTAATTGTTGAGTCGAAATCGAATCGAGAAATTGAAAAATTTCGGTTGCTTGAAATTTAAAATTGAATCCGCACTGTCTATTGGAGGCACTAAAAATGAACCGTATTGAAATATACACTTTGGTTCGATTTATGTAACGTAGAGTCGAAATAAAAAAATTGGTTTATATATAACGCTTACCGAAATTCCGGTTATTATCGAAGGAAAACCAAAAAAATGATGTTTTAAAAAAAATATAAAAAAAAAGTATTTGATAAAAAAATACACGGTTTTATTCAATTGTTGTGCCAAAATCGAATCGAAATTAAAAATTTTCGGTTGATTGAAAGTTAAAAATGAATCCGCACTGTCCGTTGGAGGTACTAAAAATGAACCGTATCGAAATATATACTTTGTAGTGTATATTCAATTGTTGGTTCGAAATCGACGAGAAATCAAAAAAATTTGGTGGATTGAAATTTAAAACTGAATCCGCACTGTCTGTTGGGGATCCTAAAAATGAACCGTATCGAAATATACACTTTGTTGTGTCGAAATCGAATCGAGAAATCGAAAATTTTCGGTTGATTGGAATGTAAAACTGAATATGCACTGTCTGTTGGAGGCACTAAAAATGAACCGTATCGAAATATACACTTTGGTTCGATTTATGAAACGGTGAGTTGGATAAAAAATCGTTTTATATATAACGAGATAACCGAATCCCGGTTTTTACCGAAGGGGATAAAAAACAAACCATATCGAAATATACACTTTGTTGTGTATATTCAATTGTTGTGTCGAAATCGAATCGAGAAATCAAAATATTTCGGTTGATTGAAATGTAAAACTGAATCTACACTGTCTGTTGGAGGACAAAAAAAATGAACCACTTTGGTTCGATTTATGTAACGGAGAGTCGGAAAAAAAAAATCGGTTTATATATAACGAGATAACCGAAATCCTTGGTTTTTACCGAAGGGGAAAAAAAATGAACCGTATCGAAATATACATTTTGTTGTGTATATTCAATTGTTGTGTCGAAATCGAATTGAGAAATCAAAATTTTTCGGTTGATTGAAATGTAAAACTAAATCTGCACTGTCTGTTGGAGGCACTAAAAATGAAGCGTGTCGAAATATACATTTTGGTTCGATTTATGTAATGGAGAGTCGAAAAAAAAAGAAATCGGTTTATATAACGAGATAACCGAAATCAAGGTTTTTACTGAAAATAAAAAATAAAAAATTTGATGCTGTAAAAATAAAAAAAATAAAAAAATTAAATGTCACGTGTCAGCCACAGGGGCTGCCACGTGGCCAATTGTGGGAAGAGCCCTTTAGCGCTTAATAGATATAACTAGTGT